>CDEZ01018305.1:0-10638 GCA_000826365.1 Acanthamoeba royreba | reverse complement strand
TTGTTTGCTTTTGCTGCTTTAGATTGGTGGAAAAGATATCGTGTCAGATGCTCGTTGCTGCGCGCGTTTTGCTTCAGCCCCACCCGACCACCCAGTGGCTTGGTACTACTGCCAGTTGCCTTCCCATAATTCCCAACGGTTGAGCCTCACGGTCAGCGATGTGTCCACCAGATGAGAAGCCTCTGCCGTTAGAGGTGATTGAGTTGATCGTGCGTCAGCTCGATGGCCTCGGTCTGTTGACAGAGAAAGAACAGACAGACATCATGGCGTTTGCCTTTGACAAGGTATGGCTTCTTGCTGGCCAACCAGAATGGAGGCAACTCATGCCTTCCATGATCGCCACGGCACAGGGGAACATTGGAAGAACCAAGTGGCAGTTCCTCAAGGCCACTGTCCCGCGTTTCTTGTGGGCATTCGAAGAGGAACGCGAGGCGAGAGCCAAACAGCATGACCAGTGGATCAATGGCCTGACCTTGTGGTAACTAGAGGTAAGGGATTTGTGCCAAGTCAAAAATTGACAATTTAATTGGAATCCCAAGCCAACAAAGCCCGTCCTTCATAAACCAGGATTACCTAGGTTCTGTTCATATTTTATATATTTCCTCTGGGACCAGGTAGGACCTGTCTTGGGGAAAGTAGAACAACTCAACCTTCACCCCAGTAGGATAAGATCTGGACGGATTAAGTCGCCAGTCTTGGAGCTACAAACGGGTGCAGTAGCGCTGTATCAGCTGTGTAGCGTGATGAAATGGAGTCATGCGTCAGATGATGCACAAGGTCCAGTGCCAAACTGCCTTCATCAGAATTAGTATCTGATTACAAATGAAAAGAAAGGAACATCAGATAGAGATGCTGGTGGTTGAGAGATACCAGGCTTGAGGCTAGGTAACAGACCCTGTGGGTCACCGACAAATTGTTCATCAATTCATATACCAGCTGGACCAAGCACTCGGCTTCCTTCTGGTGATTGTAGAAATTGATGACCCAAGCAGTCCCAGAATGGTCACTCCAGCAGAAAACATATCAGGCGCGCCACAGCTTTCTCTTATCAACTGCGCCCGAATTCTAGAAGTTGTCAGCACGCAGTCGGGAATGTACAAGAAGTAATTATGTTTTTCTTACCTTAAGGTAAGTTGAGTTAAGTTGGCGCAGTTCACGATGGGCTCCGGCGCACTCCAGAGACAGATAACCAGGGTCATCGGTTCTCCGTAGGTGTAGGAGAACTCAAAGTTGATCAGCTTCAGTGTCCACTCTATGTCAGACCACACATTCATGAAGTGCTGTAGACTACAATCGGAGACAAAAATGATGAATGCACCTTCTTTAGAACGAGCACAGATGAATGATCATGTTGCAGGTTTTGATGCGAGGTGAATCAAGCCAGCATCATCGATCGCGTCCACTTGGTCCGCGGGATGTCTGTGTCTGCGGTTGAATTGGTGCGGCGGGGCTGAGTCGGCTGTCCCGTCCAGCGAAGCAAACAGGGTTGCAGCGTCCCTCTGGTCAAGGCAGTACTGAGTGCCCCTGAATTCAATAGCGCATATTCGTGCTTCTTAGGTGGCTTCGGAGATCATACAACAAGCACAGTCGCCGTAGAGCCGGAGGCATCTCAGAGATGAGAGTCATGTCGGCTACGTTATGCTTTTAAAAACATGGTGTCGAAAACGTTCGGGAATCCGTTGGTTGCTCTGCGTTCCCTCCCACCACTGTAGCTACAGCATCGAACATTGGAAGATGCGTGCACGCAGGTTACCCCCCCCCCGCGGGTGGCACGCGTGGCAGGCGTGCTCATGATGCCTTGGCCACCGACTGCTTTTTCTTTTTAAGAAGCGATTCTTGTAATTCTTGACTTCCTGCCATAACCGCAGATCTGCATCATCTTACAACACATCGCCTCCCAAAGTTTTTCCTCCTGCTTGTGTCTCTTCTTTCAGCAACCAAGTCAGGCCAAAGATCCACTAGAGCGTCCAATAATCGGTAATTCTATCATAGCCGCCCGTTTGCACAAAACATTTACATTCGAATTGCAAACGCTCTTAAGGCAGGAGTGAATGGCCACACTACGTACCGATTGTGCCAGGGCGGCAGATGCTCGGACCGCGGCATCAGGACGAGCCGGCTCGGAGGAGATTCTACCAGCTCGCCCCAGCACAGCCCTCGCGCCAGCAGCTACCGTCACCAGAGCCTCTGGTATGGTCCGAACGCCTGTGAAGAAGACACAAACCCAACGCGACGCCTCCCGTCCTCCACCGGCTCGCCCCAGCACCACAGCAGCAACAGATGCCAGAGCCTCTGGTACAACCTCAACGCCTGTGAAGAAGACACAAACCCAACGCGACGCCTCCCGTCCTCCACTGGCTCGCCCCAGCACCTCAGCAACGTACGCTAGAGCCTCTGGTAGAGCCTCTGGAACCGCCCGAACTGCAAAGAAGACACAACCCAGCAAAAGCAACAATGGCTGCCATGGCCTCTACGGCCCGAACCCTGTGAAGAAGACACAAAGCCAACGCGGCGCCTCGGATCCTCCACTGGCTCGCCCCAGCACCTCCCTCACACCAGCAGCGGGCGCCAGAGCACAGCAAGGGGTCGGGCGTGGCACTACCACGCCAGTAACGGTCCAAGATCGAGAGGAGCGACAACAGCGAAAGGCACCTTCAACCACGCAGAGCAACCCTACATGTGCGTGTCTTTCTCACTCGAGTACTCACTACGATTACTAATGGAGTAACAGACAGAGAACTGCCGACTAGGCAATGGTCAGACGAGCATGTACTGCAGTGGCTACGTGATAGCCTCTCAGAGTTTATGGGTCGCCATGATTATGCGAACATAGAGACAGAATCCTTTGGAACTGCATTGCCCAAGATTGCGAGGGCCCTTCGTAGGGCTCTTAACAGACTGATGGAAAGAGAACAGTCAGGAAAGAAGGGTAAGGTCCACATTCAAGATTGAGCAAGAGTCAAGTCTCACAGTGCGTCTCAGAAAAGACCCGTCCGTCAATAACAGACTCATTGACTCGTTCTGCGAGGGGTTCTTCTCTGAAAAGCCCTGGCGGGCAGAGTAAAATATCCAGGATGACCTTGGATCTACTTAAGATTGACCAGCCGCGGCTGCCGGCATCTACAAGACATACCGACATGAAAATTGCCCTCAGCGATCCTGCGCTTAATAGTTGGATCGCTAGAGTATTCGGTCATCGAGGTTTTCGCCTACCATCTTCGTTTCAGGACGTGATAACGTCTCTGTTGCCCAAGGTACAATTGCACTTGTTTGAGGAACATATGCCAATTCTCAATCATCAGGACTCCTTGGTGGATAGCAGTTGCTGCTACGCGCTGGAGCGATTCGGTGAAGACTTCCGCTTCCCTACAGACTGTCCCAATTTCCTCTGTTGTCTCGATAACCTGGTGAAGATCGCCTGGCCGGCCACGAAGAGGATGAGTGAAGGACCCAGAGAAGGGACTTACGAAATGGAATTCTACATATGGGTATACAGCTGCTTAATTGCCGGTTGTTCTCATCTAGAACGCGCTTGGTGCGTGTAATGAAAACATATTGGAAACTAATACTCATAGCATCAATACTAGGAAAGGCACAATTACTGATGATGAGTTCTCTGTTAAGGATTGCAAGATCAAGCCACGCTCTGGGAAGAAGGCTCCCCCAAAGCTCTGTAGACCTGATGGTATCATCGGCTACCCAGAAGACTTTTTTCAGCCATTCGACCTCCATTCAGTGCAACCCTATCATCTGTCCGAGGGGACTTATCTCGGATTGGTAAGCATGGAACATAAGAAATCGAATGACGACAGCGATTTGTATGTGTCCCTTCCCTTGATTATATTTAGGTTGTTGACACTCTCAATTATGGAACAGGTTCATGCTGGCGTATGAAATGCATCTCATTTGTAAAAAAAACAAGCGAAGTTCGGAATCCAACATCCTCTGGCATTTGGCATCTACTGGGCTGGCCATCGCTTTCTTCTCTACTGCATGGAAACTGTAGAGAGCCGTTTCGTGCCCCACGTTTTGTTGCAATATGATTGCGGAAGATGTACGTCCTCGATCCAAATGCGCTACTTGGATATATAACCTGTGGATGTGCACAGTTGATCACTTGTTGCTCGTATTTCGAACCCTTTGGTATCTGCGCTTGCAAGGGATACAGACCGCCAGGCTTGCAGGGAACGACTCTTCTCATTTTGCGGCCAAGGCGAATGTTTACATTCTGGCGGAGACCTCACAAAATCTCGAAGAGGCTCCAGATGTGGGTGAAACGGACGACAGCAAGAAGCAAGAGGAAGACGAGGATAAGTATGACAAGGACGAGCACATGGGTAGTAGAGGTGAGCACAAACACTATACAGGAAAAGCGAGCGAGCCAGAAGCCAAGGATTGCAAGGAATATGATCCAAAGCACAGCGGGAACGGAGCAGCTAGCAACGGCGGCCAACTTAAGGAAAGCCCTCCTCTAAGAAATCTGCCACTTCTAGACTCTCAATATTTCAAGGGAAAGCAATACTGGATCCTTCCCAAAGTTATTGCTAAGGTATGTTGATCCGACGACTCTCCACTCTTGCGCTGACTGCTTGTCTTCCAACCACAGAACTCTTGCACGATTCTTCAAATGGGAAAGGACTGTGAGACGGACCAGCTCGTGATTCTCAAGAAGCGCTCCGATGGCAGGGATTACCTCCTGAAGCGGGAAGCAAGTAATCTGAACCAATTAAGGAGTTGTTCCGGAATCCGTCAGCTGCTCGATGTTGCGCAATCTTCTTGTGGTAGCAAATACCTTGTGCTTGAGTACATCGAAGGAGAGAGGTTTTTCATACTGGAACATAACGGATCAAGGGAGAGGTTACAGTGGTACACGCGTCATCTCATTAAGGTGCTTACTCAGTTCTCTGCTGCTACTTGCATGACGATGAACCCGAGATGGGTGGATGTGCCATACAGGCTGTACTGGAGTGCCATCAACAGGGATTGATCCATCATGACCTCAAGCCTGGTAATGTTTTAATCACTTAGGACAATGCACGCTTTCCCTCTGCCGATGTGATGGTGCAGAAACCTAACCGTTCAATGCGTCAATCAACAGAGGGTAAAAGTGATAGACTTTGATAGGGCTGTTCCACTCATGGAAGACAGCTGGACGATGGGAGGATGCACGGTAGGTTACACGCCACCTGAGTTCTTGAGCTCGGACAACGACTATGTACCACCGAGTACCGCAACGGACATTTGGGGCGTTGGCATGTTGCTACTTGCCTCGGTACCCACCTACTTCTCGATGCACTGCCTATCACTGACCACTGCCTTTTGAACCACAGCTACTGTGGGTATATCCGAGGTCAGATGAAGCTGCCATGATTCTTGTCCATCGACTTCACATGGCACCCGAAGGCCGAGCTTTTGATTACATGCAGATGTGGATCTTCCACATCTATTACTACCGGTGCGCCTTTGCCCGACACCTCATTGTTTGATTTTAACCTGGAAGGTCCTTTTCTTGTAGTCATGGTGATTTTGCTGTGCACATTCCCAAAGGGCGTAGGATATGGGATCCGCCTTCCTGGTGCTGCGAAGACGGATTGATGCTCGCCAAGTCTCTGCTTGCGTTGGATCCTTCCGAACGCTTGTCACTGGAGTGCGCCCTCGCTCATCCATTCCTTTCCGATTGAGTCTCCCTGTTGGTGTAACCCTTGTTCATAGCAACTAGAAGTAGTTCTGGTGCATTGGACTGTTTTCAGTGTAAACAGACCAATGTGTTTGAATCAATTGAGAATGTGAATTATGAATTCATCATGGTGGTGTCTCATGATGCACTGGACACACTGAAGACCACATTATATACATGATGTTCTGGCTCAAAGTGGTGTAGTAATACCTTTGATCGCCCCCCTTCCTTTCGTTCCTCATCCTACACTTCGCCGAGTGTCAATTCTGATGAAGGTAGTTTGGCCTTCGGGTTTCGCCTGATGCAGCCATTTCATCGCCCTACGCAGCTGATCAAGGGCTTCTACCAGTTCGTAGCGCAAAGGCGCTCACGTAATCTGCTCATGCCAAAAAAGTCGCTGGGGAACTTACACGTGACACGAATCTTGTTCCCTTGTTACCTCTATGATGAATGACGCCGCGATGGCCTACAAACATGTTGTGGTAAGCCTGGACAAGACGAGGCTGCTTTTCAATGGTGGTTCTCGGGCCAAGGAAGATGATCAATGAGAACTCCCATCAGCTCAGTGTCGCGCAAGTACACGCTCGGATGCATCATATGTGCATGCCTTGATATCCAAACACAGTCCATCATATGCTCTCTTTCAAACCCAAAATGAAGAAGCGTACCATATGAGATCAATGTCGTAAGTTGGTTCGACCTCACCAGCAACTTGGTCCTTGCATCTTGTCTCATCACTTGATGCGCTGCTAGGTTCGCCATTCAACTTACATTGTTCGAGGAATCTCGAATAACCCGAGACACACTGACCCAATGCCACTTCATCCTTACAAAACTCGTCCACCTGACCAGAGAGATCATCATTGAGGATGGCCATTAACGCAAGGGGTAGTGACACGTACCGACTGACCAACAAAGGCTTTGAACCGTGGTAGCCATTCAACATCCTTGTGTACATCGTTCTTGCTCAGTGATATCCCTTCCACAATGGCCGCCACTGAAGGCAAACTGGCCCCAACCACCTCTTGTGCGGCAATCTCTCCGCCAGCTGAGTTTTGTGCTGTGCCACATGCTCTTTCCAATGCTTGCCAGTGGTCAGAGCGCAGCCAAGAAGGCGAGAAATCATCATGCTCGCCATAGAGCTCCACCCATAAACGCTCAGTTTCCTTGTAGGCATGCGAAAAACGGCCAACAGAGCTCGGCGTAATCCTTTCCACATGAACGAGCGTACGGCCAAACAGTTTCTCCATGTCCTGAGCAATCAACCACAACAGCCAGTGAGCTAACGTCAGCCGTCATTGTTGATCATTCGCTTGAGCCGATGGAGGTGAGCACCTGGAGATAGGCGAATGGTCTGATGAGGTGCGTCTTCCACAGGAGCTCGACATCACACGGTGCCTCCAGATCGTGCTCTGGGTGAAGCGCAACAAGTCGCAGGAACTGCGCATGATTGAGTGGGGAGCTTGCAACTGGATGAAAGAGCTGGCTTGGCAATTGGACATACAAACGCACCTTGGCATAGCGTCGGAAGGCTTCATCCATCAGCTCTCCATTGGTGACCAGCTTGCTTGCCAAACATTCGCTTTCTTGCTGAACCCAAGAAAACCCACAATCAGTCAGACTGATGAACTCCATTTCTGACGTGAAAGCGCACCAGGAAGCGCAGATAGGATTTTGCTGCTGATATCACATCGACACCAAGCGTGTACATCTTTCCTTCCACCATCTGACATCAATGCAAGAAGAACGCATGAGATTGTTGTCTGTGATAGCTTGTTGAGAAATCAAGAGAATGGAATCATAAGTACCACTAATGTGCCAGAAGGTTTGCATTCAAGTTGGTTTTCTTGTGAAGAAGCCAAGAGCGATGCCGGCAACGATGCTGCAATCACATCATTGCCTCGTTTTGCTCGTCCTCCAGTTGATCTAGATGATGAAGCATTGCTTCTTCTTGTTGTTGATGAGAAGCAAGGCCAAACATGTGAGGAATAATGGTACATGCGCCCAGGACAAGTGGTGAACAAATAGTCGATCAGTTGTGCTGATGGTGGTGGAGCGCCAACGAGTGAACATGCCGACTTGCATGCCGTCCTTCTAGAAACTATGAGTCAACCACCAGATATTCAAGTGTCCACCAACATGCATACCGATCAGGAGGCAGACTGCGTAGCCCATGAACCCACAAGAGCTGAAGAGTTAAGTGTTCAATCATCAAGGAGCAAGCTCAAGTACTCACCTTATGCATGCAGTACGGGCAAAGTCATTTCCTCCCTCAACTGGAGACCTCAGGACAAGTTGGTTTGCCATGTGATTAAAGAGCTGCATTACACCTGAACCGCTTGCAGCACTCGTCATGAATGGCCCATCGACCTATTGGTGCAGTCCACCACAAGTTAAGTACAAGAACTCACCTCACGCTTACGTGTACTCATTGTGGTCTGGTGTGTACTTGATTTTGAGAGCACCATCCCTTCACCACAGAAACTGGGACCTGCCACATCACCATGTACGAATCACAATTGTATCCTAGGGTTATGCTGCAAGTCAAACATGGCTCTCTTCTTCTGCTTACCTTGTGCTGGTCCTCTGGAAGATCGCACTTCGTCCCAACACAAAAGCACTGTGCTTTGTCGCCTGCGCTCATTCTCAGTTCTCTATACCAGTTGTTCAGACTGGAGAGACAACGTTGATCACCAGCCATCAGACAGTTTCCATTCAGATAGGATAATCAGGCACATTCTCATCAGTCAATAAAGCGTGTCGCGTGAGAAGGAAGGGAAGCATACCTAGAAAAGGATTCCATTCTAGAGATGTCAAACACGAGCACGCATGCTTGTGCGCCTCGATAGTACATCGGCGCAAGAGATTGGTACTTGTCTGCTCCAGCTTCAATCCGCCACCACCATAGGTGTTAATAGCACACGTGGCATGCCATGCACACCTACTACACGGTGCCGGCAGGCATACCGGTGTCCCATACATCGAGTGTGACGGACTGGCCTGATTCAGCAGTGAGGGCCAACTTGTAAAAAGCTGCGCCTACAGTTCCGCTCGCTTGCGCTCCCTTTTGAACGTGTTTTCCAGACGCGGCACAGTGGACCAGGCTCGTCTTCCCTGCTCTGTCCTCAGCCACCGTCGACCCAACAAAGTGAGAGAGAATGTAAAACCAATCGATAAAGTGGGATCACAATACTTAAACAATTGGATACTGATAAAGTTATTTAAGATTTCTGGGTGTTTTTCGGATTTAAAAGATAAAAAAGAAGGGACTAAGTGAAGGTACCCTTCATCGCCAAGGAGAACCACCTTGTACTTTATTTTGCAACTCGCCATGTTGTCGTTAACTGGGGAATGATAGTCTCATTTTTCTCGTCTGGGCGTTCTTTGAACGAAGTTCGCGGACCTATGGCGAACAAGAACTCAACGCTTGAATTTCAGATTTTCGAAACACGTCAGGCTGGCGAAAAAGTTACATTCTCGAAATTCTTTACAGTGCAATCATTTACTGCGGAGTTCGTAGTGTTGATTTCACTGAAGTCTGAATTGAAATTCTAAGAGTAACACTGACACAGTGACACTGTTTTTCTAATTCTAAACAATAGAAGCGAGAGAGACGCAGAGGAGTGAACTCACGAAACAAGGTGCATGGAGATCTTTGTGGTAACGCTGACGTCAGGGACGTACCAGGTGGACGCCAGCAAGTACGCCCAGTGGAAGGAAGCCGTGTATGACAAACGCGGTGTGGAGAAGCTCGAAGAGAAGGACAACGTGGTGACCCTCAAGGGCCGCAGGGTGTTCATTCTCACCGTTGAGCCTCAGGAAACCGTCGAAGGTGTCATGCAGCTCATTGAGCTCTATCAAGGTATCATGATCCTCTGCTCTTGTGCTGTCACGTGATGAAGAATGCGTGGCTGACAATGTCTCTGTACTCCACACATAGGCATTCCTGTGGACCAGCAACGACTGATCTATGCAGGAAAGCAGCTTGAGGTGATGATGCTGCCCTTACTTTGTGATGCTAGTTCAAGTGTGGCTAACACAGTTGTGTGTACGGTGGTGGCTCTGTACAGCATGAACGAAAACTGAAGGACTATGGCATAAATACGGGCTCCGCAGTGGATCTACTCTTGCGTCTTCGTGGTGATTGATTAAGAGAACTCGACAGAGGCGAGCGTTGTGGGAGCAAGCGTAGGTGATTCTCAAGATGACGCTCCGTACCACAATTCTCGTAGGACAACATGTATCCGTGGTTTGTCGTGTACAATCCCAATAGATGCTGCGTACATGCAATTACTTTCATTAGCTTAGTGCTGCATCATATGTCTTGATCCACAGCACTCTCCCTCCCACTCAATTCTAATGATGTGCTGCAAAGCGTCGGAATCGCCGCAGCAGATCGCTCAGGAGAGAGATGACCAGCACTTCCTCGTATTCGTCTTCTTCGACATCGACTCCATTCGTTTGGTCATCATCAGTAACGCCATCACAGTGTCGATCTGGATTCTGGCCGTGCTGCTGTTTGGCTCTCGTCTCGCGTTCCTCTTCGAATGCCCACAAGAAACGCGGGACAGTGGCCTTGAGGAACTGCCACTTGGTTCTTCCAATGTTCCCCTGTGCCGTGGCGATCATGGAAGGCATGAGTTGCCTCCATTCTGGTTGGCCAGCAAGAAGCCATACCTTGTCAAAGGCAAACGCCATGATGTCTGTCTGTTCTTTCTCTGTCAACAGACCGAGGCCATCGAGCTGACGCACGATCAACTCAATCACCTCTAACGGCAGAGGCTTCTCATCTGGTGGACACATCGCTGACCGTGAGGCTCAACCGTTGGGAATTATGGGAAGGCAACTGGCAGTAGTACCAAGCCACTGGGTGGTCGGGTGGGGCTGAAGCAAAACGCGCGCAGCAACGAGCATCTGACACGATATCTTTTCCACCAATCTAAAGCAGCAAAAGCAAACAA
>CDEZ01018298.1:0-12156 GCA_000826365.1 Acanthamoeba royreba | reverse complement strand
ACAGCAACGCGTGTGCCGGTCCTGGACCGTTCGAAGAAGGATCTGAAGGAGTGGGATGATGAGATCCTGTCGAAGAAGTGGCTGAAGAAGCTTTACCTCTTCCAGAATCATCTCACCACCATCCCCGCCGAGATTGATCAGTTCACTGAGCTCCAGGCGCTCGACCTCAAATACAACCGCATCACCGAATGGCCGGCCGCCCTCTGTTCAGTGACCACGCTATCCGAGTTGCTGCTGTCTGGAAACCGGATCCATAGCTTCCCTTCCAGTGATGAAGTGCGTGCTCTAGCTAACTCCTGATTCCTGCTTTGTGCTGACGCATATGTATCCACTCGCAGTTAGGCAAGCTTTCGGCTCTGACAAAGCTAGATCTGTCACAAAACAGTCTGCACGACCTTCCTGAGGCCCTGTGTTCTCTGCCCGCGCTGGCCGATCTCTCACTTGACCGCAACTTCCTTCAATCCCTCTCTTCGTCTATTGGCCATCTTTCCGCTCTCACTCGCCTCAGGTACTGCCCTTATCTATTGCACTTAAAGATGCTTCTCGTGCGAATGCTCACTTGTTACAATAACAAACAGCATTAAGGCCAATAACTTGAAGTCACTTCCTGAGGAGCTATGCAACCTCGAAAGTCTAGGCGAGCTGTATCTTACAGACAATGAACTTTCGTCGCTTCCCGAGGTTCATCCCCATCCTCCTTTCTGAGAGTTCACATCCAGCTTGCAGTCTTACGATACACATTCAGGGTCTGGGCAAGCTTGTCTATCTTCGACAATTGGATATCTCGAATAACGCTATCACGGCGCTGCCTGACGATGTGTCCGGACTCACAACGCTTCAAAAGCTTAATGCCAAGCGTAACAAGATATCGGCCATTCCTGAAAGTGCTACAGTCACAGAGACGGGCGGTTTCTACTCTCTTGTCGAACTCAACCTTGCTCATAATCAGGTTCTTTTGCCCCTGGCTCGGTAGACTTTTTAGTTGAGATCGATCCTAACTGACCTGCCTTTCCGCTTTGCCCAGCTGGCCTCGTGGTCTGCTGCGCTCTGGACTTGCGAGGGCCTGCAGATACTCAATCTGACTGCCAACCAGCTTCCCGACGTGCCCGCCGAGATAAGCTACCTCTACAATCTCACTCATCTGCACTTGAATGCCAACCGCGTCGCTTCAGTCGCGAAGGAGGTACTCAGCGCAATGTTTCACTCAAATGTTATCACCGTTAAGACTCACGAACTATGTTCTCTCTCAGCTTGGTCAACTTGCCGCTCTCGACACATTAGAACTGAGTTTCAATCAGCTGGATTCAATTCCCGAGGATCTTGCCTACTTAGCAGCTCTGCGCGTGCTGTACCTAGGCTATAACCGCCTCTCTGGCGAATCGCTGCCCGATCTTTCAGCTCTCTCTGCCCTGGAACAGCTCTATCTTGCGGGGAACCCTCTCAAGCAGGTGCCTGCCTGGATTGGTTCTCTCCCTGCTCTCTCGCAGTTACATCTCCATTTGGTACGCAGGACTCTTCTAAGGTTAAACAACATCAACTTACACGACAGCGTACATTCGTTAGGCTGAACTCGAGTCACTCCCGGATGAGCTCTGTTCTCTCGCTTCTCTGCAGTATCTTGACGTATCTGGCAACAAGGTCCGTAATAACAACAAGGGCCTGCTGGACGTGTTCACTAATTACTTGAAGCAGATTGCGGCATTGCCAGCGAAGATACAGGAGATAGCCGGGCTACAACGCTTGCTTGCGAGCCACAACGTTATTGACGCTGCAGGTGTACCGGATGGCGTTGATGAACTGCGCGAGCTGGAGGAACTCGACTTGACCGACAACAAACTTTCGAGCTTGCCAGAGGCCTTGCAATATCTTAAAGACAGAGCTCATATCCTGCTTCAAGGGAATCCTCTGGATGAAGAAACTCTGCGAAAGTTTCACACCCACTCCTGGGTACCCTCTAAGCGCTTCAAGGTGCGCCGCGTCTCCTTCTGTTTGCCTGTTTGACTTAGCACCCGGCACTCGTGCTGACAAAACATGGCTTTGGGTCAGGTTTCATCGGCGGAAATCATCGGACGAAGGCCAACGATGGAGGACGCTATCTCACTGCAGGGAGTCTTTATGGGCCGCGAGAATGTGGACTTCTTTGGCCTATTCGACGGTCACGCTGGTCGTGGTGTAGCCGAGTACTGCGCTGACCACGTACATACTGTAGTTATTGACGAGATCCAAAAGAAGGGCGCTAATCCCGATACCGCGCTTAAGAACTGCTGGAACGACGTAAACACCGGACTCAAGGTAAGAATGCTCCTCTTCAGATCTGAGGGTGTCTTTAGCTCATCTTGGGTTTCAGGCCAAACTCGACGGTGGAGATACGACGCTACGGCATGCTGGCGCGACTGCTGTGGCCGTCGTGGTTGATGACAAGCGTCTCATCGTCAGCAATGTTGGTGACAGCCGTGCCATCGTGGGCCGCGCTGGCAAGGCTATCCGTATCTCAAAGGTGGGCGATACATAAGTCATGATCAAGTATTCGGAGTCTAACATGTTCTTGAATGCAGGATCACAAACCTAACCTCCCAGAAGAGGAAGAACGAATCTTTAATGAAGGCGGTTACGTGGTTGGCGAGACCGGTCGTGTCAACGGACAGCTCGCTGTATCACGGGCCATTGGCGACTTTTACCTGCACCCCTACGTCAGGTAACTCAATATTCACCATGCATTCAATGAAGCATGCTCTCTAACATCTCCTTATCATACTACACAGCTTTGAGCCTCACGTAGCGTCGATCGATCTGACGGCCGACGATTCGGCCCTGATCATCGCTTGCGATGGTGTGTGGGACGAGGTGGATGACGACACGGCCATTCAGCTGGCCGATCAGGTTGAGTCGCGCGACCCATTCGTGATCTCGTGCACAATCAGGGACTATGCTTATCTGCTTGGCTCGGACGACAACATCTCCGTCATCACCGTGCTTCTCAAGTAATAATCGTGGTGCGGCTTCAGTGGTGGCGTAACTGTTTAATTTATTTATTATCTCTGATCCCATCCAAGGGGCAAGAGTTGTGTCAGCGTCAGATACATCCGTGCCGTATGACCCCTTTCCTCTTCTTAAGCTTTCTTAACGTTACAAGGTAGAATCATGGTGTGCTTGATGATGAAGAGGACACCATGTCCCAATCATCACCCATGACAAAAAACCTGATGTTGCTCTAGAGCTCGTTGTTGCTCTTCGTGCCAAGATCAGTGCTGCTGACTTGCATCTCCTCCTCCCCGGTGGAGCGCATCCTGATGGAGAGAAGAACCAAGTTAGGGTCAAGTTAAGGTCAGGCCTCTCGTAGTGAGGCGGTTGATTATCGAAGATGATGGCGTCGTACTCCACAGACGAGGAGGATGTCGATGGCTTGCTGCTTCTTGCGCGTCCCCTGCCGGTTTGTTCCCAATCATCATCCGTGCCCTTCACCAGATCCTGTTGTAGGCAGCAACAAACCACCATACGGAGAGGACGATGGATGAGTGTCCGATGAAGCATCTTGATCATGAGAGGTGTGGTGAGACCTTGATCTCAACAAGAGCCTCACGCAGCGGGAGTGTCCACACAAGATGGTTAATCTTTCGCCACAGTTGGAACACTTCCTGCATGTCATGCATGTTTGTGCAGATGTGCGTGTGTAAGTTGAACACGATACACAAAGGCCGTGTGACAGTGAGTGAGGCGCACCGAGCCGCAGATGCAAGCAAACATGATGAAACCGCCAGCGGTGAAGGCGAGCACATTGAGATACCACGTTCCAGGGTTGATACGTTCTTTGAGTTCACTGGTGGCGTTGCGTTGGCAGACGCACTCGTTAGCTTTATGCCAACCATTCGCTGGCAGCATTCTTTGATCATGCCTACGTACCACTGAGTGCCAGTCGCTGCACTGCACTTGATTTGCTCCTCAAAGGCAGCTGAGATATCATCTATTGAGAGTAGTTAGAAGACAGCACTGAGTCCAGAACGCACACATGTACCTTTTATCACTTGAGAGTAGATCCAGAAGCCCCAAGGATAGAGCAAGGCGAACCAATCCACCAGCACCAGCAGCACAAGTCGTATCATCTGAATCAATCAAGCCAGCTGTTATTCATCGACTAAGTGAAAAGAATGTAGTTGATGCAAGTCTACCTGCTCGAGTGACTGGCCTGACCGTCCTCGGAAACGTGAACGAACCTGTTCGTTCTCGTTAAGATATGAATGAAACGTAAGGATGGGCGTAGATGGACGCACTCTGAAGAACTTCCACAAAGTGAAGCCCATAGCGAGAGTTCCAACAATCAAGAATAGTGCCACTGTATCACCAGTACCAATGAATCAGGTGGAAGATAAAGGAACAAACAACTGATGAT
The DNA here is from genome assembly GCA_000826365.1 of Acanthamoeba royreba. Taxonomy (NCBI): domain Eukaryota; phylum Discosea; order Longamoebia; family Acanthamoebidae; genus Acanthamoeba; species Acanthamoeba royreba. Next base: position 7,769 of record CDEZ01018298.1, on the reverse strand, counting down.
CAGGTACGTACTGGGAATATAGAACAGACCCCAGGTCCACCATTCGTCTCCTGTCAAGAAGCACCAGGCAATGGCAGGTGGACCTCCGAACGCCTGTGTTCCGAAAGAGGGTATTGTTGTAGGCTCGGTTGAACAAGATTGGGGGAAGAAGCAGCAGCGCGTACAGAGCCGCCTAGGGCAGCGATGATCGAGCAAAGAGGCCACCCGATCGCGAGGATGAGATAAGGAATGTGAAGCCTACTCGCAATCTTGATGCCTCCTCGGAAGCTCACAATCTGAGTTCAGAATTCAGAAAGGCAGCAGTTATGGGCATCTGATGAATGCCAGACGTTAGGCGGCCGTACCACAAAGACATGCAGACACAAGGCCATCCAAGTAAGGCCGCTGAACAATGCAGCAAACAGGATGCCAATTGCTGAATGGAGAGAAAAGCAGCAATCAGCAAAGTCATCAGGAACAAAGGAAGAGCAAGTGGATGCAATATACCTTGAAGAATGCAAGGAACACCAGCGCCATCATACTCATGAGCATTGTCCATCGTCACTTGCAATGGTGGATTGCCCTGCAAGCCAAATACCAACAATGAGGTCAATCGTGCTGAGGGAAGAAAGGGGGATGCTCAATCGCACCCGAGTGCAGGTGAGTCGAGTGATGCCTCCAGAGATCACTGTGAAGAAGATCACAATTGTCGGCAGAAGTGTGTTGTTCGAGGCCTAGAATGACAATACAACAAGAAGGAAGGAGAAGCAGATATTAAGGCCAGCATTGATAGCGAGGCATTGACATGGTGATCAGACGTACAAGGTAGATGAACAGGATGCCAGGGAATCGTCGTTTGCCTGGCATCAGGCACAAGCTAATCGACTTGATTCCATTCACATACAAAAGATATCAGTAAAATGCTTGACTCTCCTTGCACCTCAAGGATATGAACGTACGACGAATGCTGAGAGAGTGCCACCGAAAACGCTGGCTATCATCATGAGAATCTCAGCTCCGGTCCATTCGCTATCAGACCACATGGGGTTGGGACAAGGCATGACACACATCTTCGATCCATCGTAGTTCCATTCGGCAAAGTGTGCTTCTCCGTCGTAGTTGTACTTGAGTGGATAGGGACAGTCCACTTCTCCGTATGGCACAACTGATCATGAATGAGCAAGGATTCACGTGAGTCAGTGAAGACAGATCGATCACACTTCCATGAACTCCACAACATTCACGCCAAGAGGAGCTCGGGAGGACGTACACAGGTCAGGAGGCAGCGCGGTGCATTGAAATCCATCAGGTGGAAACACTGGCAACGGTGTGCCTGTGCTGTTGTCGATCATGTCGCAGTTAGGAAGATTCCCCTGCCATCACACACAATCCATCATCATCATTCACTCGTTCGTTCATCACCAACAAGTACGATCAACTCGAAGGCCGTACGAGCATGCCCTGTGACTCGAAGAATGCCGAACAGCCAAGCACCACCGCTTCGCAAACGCTTCTGCATGGCGGATACACTGCCATGTCCCCAATCACCGCCATCACCACCATGATCGACTTGAGCTTTCATGAAGACGCTTGGAGATGAAGAGGAAGAGGAAGAGGGCACACCTTTCCAAGTGGGAAGAGGATCCTCGAACTTGCAGTCAAGGAAGGATCCCATGCATGAGAGACCCAACAACGGATTGCGACACTCGGGAGGGAAGAATGCTCCCATCAACACCGTCTGTGATAACCCCCATCACCATCACCATCATCACCATCACCATCATCATCACCATCATCACCATCATCATCAAGGTTAGCATGAGAGGGAAGAATGCAGAATGAAGAGAGAGTGAAGGGTCCTTCTTCAGTCCATCAGTACCTGGGCACCGGCCTTGGCGTCGAGTGTCTCGTACGTGTTTGGGTACCTAGGGACAAAGGTTTACGGTGACATCAGGTTATTACGTGTTTGACCGGAAGGGTTGCACGGCAATACCCGACTTTCTCCCATTTATTAATTTTTATTAATTATTAAAATAAATAGAGCAGTATTTCTTAATTGTTATTTCGGCCATCATGAAATATTCCATTTCGAAATTAAATGTTGATGAATAGGAGTTAAAATGGAAGAGATAACTTACATGATGAAGACGTTGGCGGTGGGACTGATGATATGGTCACACTTGCCCGCTGTGCCAGGTGAGCCCATGTAGGGCACGCATGCTGCACTCGCCGTGCTTCGTTCCTTCTCTTCTTTCACCTTCACTTCCTTGGCACCGAAATGGCCATCACCATCAGCAGCCTGACTCCGACTCCGGCCATCACTGAGTTCCTCCTCCTGGTGATCGGGATAGTGAAGGGATGACGGAGTCGATGAAGAGGAGGACCACCACCAAGTGGGCTGTGCGCCACCGACGTACTGGAGGACTTGCACCACCAGCAGGAGCAGGAGGAAGAGAGACGACCGATGCCTCGCCATGGCGTAGCTAAACACGTCCCTGTATATGTGTGGGACTAGCCGTTACGTTTCCCGTTCCGGTCGATGAACAGAAAAATCCGATTGCGCCGATGCAGAGGCTTGAGGGAACACGAGGTTGTGTACACCGCTAAAGACTGTCTCACTGTGTTCTCTCACTTTCTTGGGTTGTGTGGAGTCCTCTGTGCAGACGCGTGAGCCGTACCTTCGTTTGGGCACTGGTGCTTGCTGCGACACGATTGAATTCGTTCGCGACGAATCATCACCGGGAGCGGAGAAAGAGTGCGCTTGATGCACGGATCCATAAATAAATCAACTTCGACTAATCAAGGACACACAGCTGGCTGCATGTTAGCCACAGCAGCCGCGGTCTAAGGCACCGGGTTCGCCAAACGGACCACTTCATCTTCTGGGAGAGGTTTGGTGGGATCTTGGTCGTCGTCTTGGGGACATAGAGCTTATAGCTACGAAGGGAAGCATGTGTGCACGATCAAACGCAAGTATCTGTAAGGAAGGTAGTGTGCGTTCGTGCGAGACACGAAACAGTTTAACTCCTATTTCTCTCTCGTCGGGTCCACTTTAGAGATCACTGCTGTCGTAGTCTTCTCCGTATGGCACAACTGGTCATCGACATACACACAAGATAGTTCGCACCAACTCCTCAGCATCCATCCCAATTGAGGGCACCCAGACGTACACAGGTCAGGAGGCAGCGCGGTGCATTGAAATCCATCAGGTGGAAACACTGGCAACGGTGTGCCTGTGCTGTTGTCGATCATGTCGCAGTTAGGAAGATTCCCCTGCCATCACACACAATCCACCACCATCGTTCATCAGCACCAACAAGTACGATCAAGTCGAGCGCAATGTGAAGGCCGTACCCGAGCTGAGGCACCATGAGATAGTGTTCTTGATGATGATGACGATGATGAACCTTTGGGATGAATAGGATGAAAGAGAGGTACGAAGGGGAAGAGGTACGCTATGAAGACGTTGGCGGTGGAACTGATGATGTGGTCACACTTGCCCGCTGCGCCAGGCGAGCCCATGTAGGGCACACACGCTGCACTCGCCGTGCTTCGTTCCTCTTCTTCTTCCTCCTTCACCTTCTCCTCTTGGGCACATCTGTACTCGCGAGAGTCACTGCGTGCAGTGCCCAGGGATAACGAAAGCGCAGCGAGGCGCAGCAGGAAGAGGAACGGCTGATGCTGCCCCACCATCACGTCCGACACTCGATGGAGCGTGATGGCCCTTCTTCCAAGGGGAAGCCTTCTCCTTCCTCTCGGTCGTTGAATGTGTATGTGCCAAGCCGGGGACATTATTGATGCTGAAAAGCTCACCACCATAAATAGCATCCAACAACCACCACGCACTCGTGAGTTCTCAGCCACGTCCAAGAAGAGCAGAGAGAGCTTTGATGTGAATCCGAGGTTGTCCGGTTGTCTATTTGCACGCTTGATGGTGGTAAGGGCAGGGAATGAAGAGCTTACTTCAGGAGAAATGCTTCCGAGAGCGCAGGAGCACGTAGCGATCCCACTTGGTCTTTCCTTCAGCCTGCGGAACCAGAGAGGAGGGCACATAGAAGGCGCGGAACAGCGGGTGAGAGGCCGCGGCATTGATGAAGGGACGAGAGTAGATGATCTCCCACTGAGTCGCTTGATCGGCGTAGTGCGGCTCGCTCTGATCAGCAAAGTCCAGGTCCACCAGATAGTGACAGTCACTTTCGTTGACCTGTTAAGGACGGTTCTGTTAGTCCCACTGACGCGCTCATGGTACGTTTCCTCGCGGGCCGTACATAGCGGGACATCTCTTCTTGATTCTGATCATTGAAGTCTTTGTGAATGATGCGAGAACCATCTGGAGGTGGCGAATAGGGCTTCGGCAACTCGCCACGGAAGGAGGACCTTGTGAGACGCCAAGAGTTAGAACTCATATATATGTAGAAAAGAATTATGGATTGCAGATACCTAATGAATGAGAGGTGGAACCGAGAATGCGGAATCCAGAAGTTGGATGGGAAGCGATACCACTCCTTGCCCACGCAGATATTCACTTCACAACAGAAGAAAAACGATTAAGAATATGTGTATAGATATGAAGCAAGTCATGTGCGTACAATCCCCAGGGAGAGGGTGGTTGGGATCAGATCCCGCCTTGAGCTCGTTGTGGTACAGGTGATCGTAGATATAAAGAGGCGCTTCATAGTTGATGCGCTGCAATACAGGCTGTCAATCGAATGGTCTCAAAGTTGTAATAGCCACAAGAGGATAGGGGTTACCAGCGCTGCCACGCGAGAAGCCGAGAGGATAACAAAAGCCAGGCAGAAGAGGAACGCCAGCAGACTCAGGAATCTAATAAACAGGCAACAACTCAGAATTAGAGGATATACATTGATGAACAGAAAAGCTAAGTGTTACGAACCCAGCAAACTTATTATTGCTCTTGCTCTTGTTGGACTTGGAGGAGGTAAGAGCGCCCAGCATGGCACGCAGCACGTCAAGCGAAACGACAAGGGTAAGGGCACCTGAAGAAGAGTGATGGAGACTAAGGCATTGAACTGACATCAACTTGTGTGAATGGAAAATACTGTACCTCCAAGACAGATGAGTGGATACATGACGAACATGAAGCGCTCCTCTTTGTGAGGCAGCTTGAGCATAGCGCTGAGCCACAGGTAGTAGGGAATAAGATAGAAGAAGATGGACATAATGTGGACATGAGCCAAGCTCTTCGACCACTTGCGGAACAAGAGAGCAACCTATCCATGAATTACACCATCAGCACCAAGCAGTTTCTTCGCGAAGAAAACAGTTCAACTCGTACCGGCAGAGAAACAAGAGAGAGGGCAAACACTCCGTTGAAATTGAGGAACAGATTGATGAAGTAGAAAGGCCACTCTTCGACGCCATAGAGTTCCGAGCCCTTTGGTGCAAAGACGTTGTAGTGGATCAGGTTCCATACGGCAATGAGAGGCGACCCGTAGTAATAGTAATCGACAGCTACAGATGTGGAAAGGAACACGGCAAGTCCAGTGATGCCCCACAGAAGAACCTGAAGTGTAAGGGCCGATGAGCATGAATCTGAAACGAGAACGACATATCACTGTAGACATGAACCTTGAAGAATCCTGCCTTGAGGAGGAGATCAAGACCAAGAGGCACAAAGACCACGGCAACGAAGGGCCAACCCATGATGACGCCGAAGCAGGCGGAGAAGACCGATAGGAAATAGTTGCCTGACAGCCAAAAACCGAACGAAAGAAGAACTGTATCGTGCGTAAGATGAAGTAAGTTAGTCACAGCATCCACGAGAAGGAGACAGGAACGGCTAACGGACCTCCATACATGGAGAGTGAAGAAGGAAGGTTAGATATCGAGGCATGGAACATGCCAGCGGAGAAGAGTAGGAAGAGGAAGGTGAACAGGCCCACTCTGAGCGAGAGAATGAGAGATTAGAAATGTGAAACAATGAGGGCGAAGTGAAGGAACTCACCGTCCGCCAAACTTATGCGCGACTCCCCTGTAAAATACAGACTCTGCATAAGCGCAGAAGATGCCGAGCGCGCAACGGATGAGGATGAACACGGAGATCTAAGTGATCATGACAACCAAGCGCGGACAACATATTGACCGTCAGCACAACTACTTCCTAACTGCGAACACAGGGGGAAGGGGAAGCACGCAACCTTGTCCACAAAGCCCAGAAGAGTGAATAGTTTGCCGAGAAGGGCGTGAATGCCAACGTAGGCATAGGGACGCAGCGCGAACTCGGGGCTAAATGGAGCATCACGATGCAAAAAGGAATGTACATTCCAATTAGTTAACTCTGATGAGTGGTGATGATTGATCCACTTCTTGGGCAGTGACAGGCAGCAAACACGCAGGCATCTGTCTGTCCCTCTCTCTCCCTCTTGCGTCAACGTTGCGTACCTGTACTCCCACGTTTGGAAGCCCCACCCATAAAGCATGTAGTGAGATGGTTCCCAGTAGTTGAATGTCTCATCACAATCCGACACGTTGTTCACCACCGCACCCAGCAGCCTGTTGTCATCAGAGTCAGCAAAATAATATTTATATTTTAAAACATTTTTAAATTATTTAAGTTAGATAAAATAAATAAAAATAAAAATAAAAATAAAAAAGGAACCGTACCGTACACAGAGAAAAGAGAGCAGTACTGTCTTCAGGCGAAACACGACGTAACCATCATCTTGCACTGGATCGTCCCGCTCATCTGCACATGTAAGAGAAAAAAATAATTGTCATTTTATGATACGTACCTGTCGATTTGAGCGTCGATCGCTTCTTTCGTTGCGCTGTGCTTGATCTGTCCTCCTTCCCCACGGCAGACTGCTCAGCCTTCCTTCGCCTCACGTCGCTCTTGGACGACATCTCGAGGCGAGCAAAATTTAATCTCTCGTTTAGTACCAATTACAAAATTTTCGAAATGATTTTAGATTTCATCAACCACGATGAAATTTCCGGTATTGATGTTTCGCATATTTCAAAATTATTTCAAAACAAAATATGCAAGGCACGACCTATCGGAGTTTGGAAGGTTTCTGCCTTATTTCTTTGCGCCTAAGTTTTTCTTTTTTGTCTTTGTTCTGACCCTGCTCTAGATCCCACCCGTTCATCCCTACTCCCGCACCATGAAGATCTTCAAGGACATTTTCACTGGTACCCGCCCCCTCCCTTGTCTTTCCATCGATTGCGCCCTTCGAATTTGCAGAGATGCTGTTTTGTAGAACGATCCTCGACAAAATTATTATTAATTTCTGCAATCTGTTCCTTCCCTCTACTCGCAGAGGACGAGATGGCCTCTGACGTCTACCCCGTCGAGTTAATTGACGACGTGATCTACAAGTTCACCACCAAGGTAGCGATCGCCCTCCCCTCTCACTTTTTTGCTCCCTGAGATGCAATCTCCGATCAAGTGGATCTGGAGACGGTGGTAAGATGGATGAACTGATGTGGGATCCTTCCTGTCATCTTCTCGCTACGACGCAGCTCATCACCAGGACTGAGGGCTCGTACGACATGGCGGGTGACGGTGGCGGTGAGGAGACCTATGATCCCACCTCGGTGACCGTGAACAACCTTGTGGATGCCCACAAGCTGGTCCAGACCGACTTCACCAAGAAGAGCTACATGACTCACATCAAGGACTACATGGCCCGCCTCCTGAAGAAGCTCGAGGAGTCCAACCCCTCGCGCGTCCCCGCCTTCAAGAAGGGCGCCCAGGCCTTCGTCAAGCAGGTCATCGCTGACTTTGACGAGTACACGTTCTTCCAGGGTGAGAAGATGGACATTGACAA
>CDEZ01018293.1:0-33092 GCA_000826365.1 Acanthamoeba royreba | reverse complement strand
AAGCCACTACCGCCCGCACTGCCGCAGAAACGGCAGCGCGCGAAGCAACAGACTCACGCACTGCCGCCGAGGAGGCAGCGCGCGAGGCCACCGCTGCACGCGCTGCCGCTGAGGAGGCTGCCCAGCAGGCCACTGTCGCGCGGACGGAAGCGGTGCATGCCCGCGAGCGATCGGAAGAGGCGAAAGCGGCCGCGGAGGCTGCCTACGAGCAGGCCAAGAAGCGGCTGGCCGAGGCTGAGGCTTACCTGGCGCAGGCCAACAACTCACTTCCGCACGGGTCCATCTGGTGGATGGAGCGCGAGCTGCACGAAAGGCGCGCCTACCTGCCCAAGAACAAGGGCGGATTCAACAGACGAGAGACTAGTTCCATCCCCACCAACAACAAGCCCTGATGACATCAGGAAGAAGAAACTTGGATGTGGCGCTGATGTAGCATAGCTTGTGTAGCGTACTGGATGCGAAGGAAACAATGAAGAAGAAGAAGAACTGGGACTGTATACCGCCAGCAGCAGCAGGGTGGTGGTCATCTGAACCCACGCGGGAGCTTGAAGCGAAAAGAAAGAAAAAAGAAGAGGAAGGTCACCTTTCGGAGGAGTTGCGTGCCGCACCTCCCTCTCGCCCCGACCACCTCCACCTCCACACCTCCTCCTCTGCCGAGCAGCGAATGGAGGCACCATCATCACCACCACCACCACCCCCGGGGGACGCGAGGGCTCCGGAGGAGGGGGAGGCGGCGTCTTGCGGAGAAGCTGGCGGGCAGGAGGTGCCGCACGACAGCGAGGAGGACCACCTGCAGCAGCAGCAGCCACCCACTGCGCCTACAGAGGAGGAAGGCCGGTTCTACATGCAGGCACGCGAAAACACCCTCGTCAAGTTCGTCGTCTACGAGACCAAGCCCGTACCCCCCCCCCTCTTCTACTTGTTCTTTTCTACATCTCCACCATTTTTAATCATTAATTTTTTAAAATAATGATTTAAATGAAAATGATTTATTAAATTCAAATGTTTTTATTTATTTTATTTTATGAACGCAATGTGAGCAGAGGTACTACCTGGTGGGCAGCAATCGGCAGAAGACGTGCTTCAAGGTCCTCAAGATCGACCGCACGCTGCCACACGAGCTATCCATCATGGAGGATCCCGAAGTACGTGGAATGCATTCTACGGCAGTTGCTTCCATGTGGTGTCGTGATGCGTTGTGTGCTGGCAGCGAACGCTCACGCGCGTGGCACAGGTGTACTCGCGATCAGAGATCCAGCAGCTGCTGCAGATGGTTGAGCATGGCAACAAGGCCTCCGGAGGGATGAAGAAAACATGCGTTGCCTTTGGTGTATTAGGTACGATGGGCTTCTGCTGTGAAGCACGAGTCAGCGTGTGGCGACATTCATTCATTCATTCCATTGTGACTTCTTTGTAGGATTCATCCGGTTCATGCAGGGGTACTACATGCTGCTTATCTCGCGCAAGAGCAAGGTGGGTGCGATCGGGAGCCACTTTGTATATTCCATCGACGACACTATTTATGTGCCTATCCCTCATCCCAGCTTCAAAGTCAACAACAGCCCGAACGAGGAATTACGGTATGCCCACTTCCCCTGTGCTATGAAGGGCGCATCTAACGAAAGCAAAAGATATAAGGGTTTGTTCTTCGGGATGGATATGACCAAGTTCTACTTTTCCTACACTTACGATATCACGCACACCCTCCAGCACAACATGACCTGTCGGTGGTTCGTCTTGCATGGGCTGTAATGATCACTGAACACTACTGATCTCGGTTCACAACGTAGGAAGCGCTCGGGGCCGTCGTTCAATGCCCGATTTGTGTGGAATAACTATCTGCTCAAGCCTCTACGAAAGAATAGGGTGTCTTCCCAGTGGATACTGCCAGTGATCCACGGCTATTTCAACCAAGCAAGTAAGTGGTCATGAACTCAAGGACTGGAGCTATCTCTTGCTTACGCTTAAATTGCAACCGTAGAGTACTCGGTGTTCGGACGTACAGTTAGTGTTACGCTCATTGCGCGCCGCTCACGATACTTTGCTGGAGCACGATTCCTTAAACGTGGAGTCACAGAGGATGGCAAAGTAGCCAATGATGTAGAAACCGAACAAATACTGCATGAGGTCAAGTCTTGTGAGAGTAATTTTAAAGCTTTGCAGTGACACTCACTGCCTATGAATGCAGGTGAGCGCCGGCAATAAGAGTTTCCGCAACTTCTCGTCGTTCGTTCAAATCAGAGGCAGCATTCCATTGTTTTGGTCTCAAGACACCACGGGCATGCACCCCAAACCACCAATAATCGGTAACTCTGCCTTAGGCTCTCTCAGAGCTCGATTACTCGTATCCAACCTGCATGTTTGCCATCCTTCCCAACAGTGCAACGAGTGGATCCATATTACAACGCAACCATTCTTCACTTCGAGGATCTCTTTCGCCGCTACGCTTCACCAGTAGTTGTGGTCAATTTAGTTAAAGTACGTTCCTAAGAGGCCGTTAAGATGATAACAGTCTTTTTCCCGACCGGTCAAGCCACTGCTAAACCCGCGGATGCAGGCTCAAGAAAAGAAACCACGCGAGACCATACTCCTCAAGGAGTTTGGTGATGCTATCAACTTCCTGAATAATCTGCTTCCTCCTGAACACCGTGTTATATATCACGCCTGGGATTTCCACAAAGCTGCGAAAAGGTAATCCTTTGGCCTCACTCACGTTCTTACGCCGAGCTGACAGTGGGCAATATCCAGCAAACATCAAAATCCGAACGAGCCCGACGCGATCTCCTACTTGGACAGCCTCTTTGGGAGATGCCTTGCGAAAGTTGGTTTCTTTCACAGTGGAAAGCCTTTCAAAGAGTACAATCTTGGCGTAGCCTTAATTTTTTCGCTGAATCATCATGATGACTCACTTTCATAAACGTGTCTATAGTGGAGAAGAGATGGGCAGAACGCAATCTGGCGTGGTGCGAACAAATTGCATCGATTCCTTGGATCGTACCAATGCTGCTCAGTTCGTACTGGCCAAATGTGCGCTAGGATACCAGGTTAGCTCTTGATGCACGGATTGAATTGCCGGTTCTGCCGCTCATCTGTTATGTTTGCGATTGCAGCTTCACGCCATGGGGATGAGAGATGCTCCTGAAGTCGATTTCGATGAAGAAATTGTAGTGCTCCTTATGTCCATGTTTCAAGACATGGGCAACCACATTGCCCTTCAATACGCCGGTTCACACTTAGTACGATGATGATCATGGTAAGCTATGCAGATCATTCTGCGATTTCTGATCATACTTTATATCTTCTCGCAGGTCAACACGATGCAAACATACAGCATTAACAACGCCCACAACATTGCTTCTCACTCCCGTGACTTGCTAGTAACCATCAAACGCTACTATTCCAACTCGTTTACCGACGCTGAAAAGCAAGTACGCCAGTTTTGTGCCCCTGTGCCAGATTGGCGTTGATTTTCACTAAGATGAACCCATATTGGTAAATAGGATTCAATCAACCTGTTTTTAGGAAACTACGTACCGTGGAAGCAGGCTCCTCGGGATGGCCTTCACTTGTGGGAACTTGAATCGGATTACTACCTGCACAACCGCAAGTCCAGTGACAGTATGCTCCTTTGGTAGCGCTTATCTCCTGGATATTGCAAAGTCGGTCCGCCTGTTTGACTTTCCATTGTATCTCCTAGCTCTACACCTTGGTGGCAGCAACCCATTGAGGATTTCAAGAGAGGAATTGATAAGCATCCTTTCGTGGGCTCCTGTCCTGACGACGATTTTGAGGATATCCAGGATGAGCCAGGTTCGAGTGATTCAACTGAGAACGAAAACTGCGATGCACATGAGGACAACGCGGCTACGACGAAGAAACATCACAAATGGGACGGCAAAGGAGGCAGTTTTGATGACTTTTACCGAGTACGCCTATCACATTACCATTTCCCTAGCAGCATTTTCACTATTTTATTTGATCAGGTGCACACAATAACGCAGTTCGACAAGGAACTTTCGTTCAACTTCAATGAGGCAGAACTGTCGGAAAGCTCTCAACTTCAGCTTCAAAAGCAGGTTTTCTCCCCGTCCACTCACTCAATTTTCGCAAAATTAATCCACTTGAGTACAGAAAGGCCAAAATGGGATCGGCAGCCAACAAATGGAGACGCGCAAAGAGATTGCTCAGCAAAAAGTCACCCTGAAGACATTCATGGATCAGAACAATCCCCCAGGGGCTCAATACATGTACGTGCACATTGGTTCCTGAGTACGCACTCAATAATCTTCTCGCCCACGCAGTAATGGTATGAAGAGATGGCTCAGTTGGTTAGCCCAAAGTCGCACCACGAAGAATGTAAAAGATAACTTACGCGAATCAACAGAGGGGGACAAAGTACTTAAGCCCATTTCACTGTGGTAATTGTTAGGCCCGCAACGCTAACGTTTAACTGCATTACGTGCACAGAATCGCTCTAATCATAAGGAAAATAGGAACAAAGAGTTGTCCAACGACTATGGAATATCGTTGCGCCAATGTCCACGGGAGCTTGGGTTCTATAAGAAGTAAGTTAATGCTCTTTTCGCTTTCCCGTTGTGCGAAAATTGAACACTTCCGTGTTTGACTTTCAGGTATGTCGACACAAACGCGTTATCAATGGTGCCACAAGGCACTGCCACGATCAAACCTGACGATCCGGAGCGAAAAATCGACGTCCAGCTCTATGATGAGTATATAGGAGTACGTTGGGATCCTCACCACTCAATTCAAGGCATCCTGGCATAACACTGTTCCTGTCTTCAGGGCAAGGATGATCCTGTTCGTTTTATCAGTTCTGAGTCCCGTCCCAACCTATCCTATGAGTCGTTCCTCTCGCAAGATTTTTCCCAGTATAGCCCGGCTCCCCAGGTCTGTACTTTGAATTCGTAGGTTCTCCCTTAACTTGGGCTAACCATGATACTTGCATTAGGACGCCGTAACCTATGCGAGTGCATGCGAGTGTAGCTTCGATTCTGTGGGTGCCTACGCGACTTACTCGGCGCACTCCCACGCTCGCGTTGCTTCGCCACAGCTGCACGATTGATTGGTACTGGCCTGCACATAAATAAAGTTGTAAACCAAAGGGATGCGGATCGTATTCAAAAAGGAAAAAATCGAAAAAAGGGAAGTTATCTCGGTTTTGTCGACACCACAAAACTCAACAAGTTGGTGGCGGTCGCCTTCCTCCCGCCGCCCAAACGATACCAACAACACATCATGTCGGAAGAGGACATCAAGAAGTACAAGAACTCTGAGATGCCCGTTAACGAGGCATGCAACCAGTACGTAGAGCACCATCTATCCTTCCTTTTTGCGTTTAAAGATTTTGCAATATAATCAAGAATGGGGTCATCAATTCGTGATGCATGTTTTATGTTATTTAAATGGTCCTCGTTTACTGGGACAGGTTGTTGGAGTATGCCACAAAGACGCCAGACCCATTCGTTCCGGGGTATGAGGGGGAGCTCAACAAGTGGCTGCAGCCGCCCCCTGGTGAGGGCTGCGGTTGTGTAGTGCAATAGGGCCGACATCGTCTACTGCTTTACAACTGCTGATGGCGGCCGCCTTTTTCTCTTCCAGCCCCTTTCCCTCTTCCCCCCCCCNNNNTCCTTGTAAAACAAGAGTTCTCCTCCCCAGAGGCACACATCCCAACCCCCAATAGATGGACTTGCGACGTTTGCCCGTACCTCCCGCTTTTCTGTGCGCGCAGCGGTCTATGGTCTTGTTTCCCTCTTCTTCTTCTTCTTCTGTGCTACGAAGCCCACCGTAGCCTCAAAAACAGTGAAGCGTAGCCCGCAGACTGACCTTCGGGGGTCAGGATTTTCTGGTGTTTTTTGAGAATCGTTCCCGTAGTGGTTGGTTGTCTGTGTTACCCCAACGTCCTACGTCCAACTCTACGCCTCCACTGCCCCTCTTCTTCTCACTTCTACCACCACACGACATGTACTCTGCACCTGGCGGACAGCAACCAGCCTACGGGGCGTACCCGCCCGGCACGGGCTACCCTCCCGGCACGGGCTACCCTCCCGGCACGGGCTACCCACCTGGCCCTGGGGGCTATCCCCCTGGTGCCGGTTATCCACCAGGCGCCGCCTACCCGCCAGGCCCGGGCCACACGCCCGCCTACCCCCCGGCTGGTGGTCCCGTGATGGGTCTGGGCACCCCGCCCGTGGCTGGCGGCGCGCCACCGGCTCACTGTGGGCATACGGGTGGGAAGGACCCACACAAGATGCAGAAGAAGATGGAGAAGGAAAAGCACAAGCTCGACAAGGAGAAGCACAAGCTCGAAAAGAAGGCCCACAAGAAGGCCCTCAAGTATGGCTCGACCCATCCGCCCCAGCAGCAGCAGCACCAACAGATGGGCATGAGCACGCCCTACCCTCCTGGCCCTGCCTACGGCGCTCCCCCGCCGGCTGCTGGGTTCGGTATGCCCGCCTACGGAGCCCCTCCGCCAGGCGGCATGATGGGCTTCCCCCACGCCCCCGCCCCTGGTGGGGCGCCCTTCTACGGCGCGCCCGGGCCCTACGGCTTCCCGCCCTCCGGCGCCGCCTTCTCCCAGACGACCACCATCACCGCCTCCTCGGGGCCGGCTCTTCCGCCTCAAGCTGGTCATGCCCCTGCTCCCGTGGGAGGCCACTCCCCTGCTCCTCCCCCAGGTGGCCATGCCCCCACCCACCACTGAGCGACTCTCGCCTTAGACATCCTCGATCGCAGTGCCTTCCTTGTTGTTGTTGTTGTACAGCTGCCCCACCCCACATGGGTGAGAGAGAAGAAAAAAGTTGGCAAATATAAATATTTCCAGTTCGATTATTATTATTTAAATTCTCATTTATGCCAAAATGGGAAAGAAAGCAGTTTCCTTTATTTACAAGGAGAGAAGTAACAGCAGAGCAGGCAATAGCCGACAGCACCGGCCATGTTCTCCTCTGCCACGAGTACACACCTCACCCCACCCCGGGGTGTGTGGTTACATTTCTTCTTCGGGACTGACACATGGGGGACAGGCTGGTGGGGCACCAAAGTACCGACCGTCGAGGCGGTGTTGGGCAGCGTGAAGGGAGTAGCTGGGGAGCTGGGGCAGCGGTTGGACGGCGTCACGGCGACGTTGCAGCAGGCCCTCCTTGTGGACTCCACGCAGTTCCCGGCGGTACTTCCGCCGTGGGAGGACCTTGGCCCCACTGAGTCGCTCTCTGAGGAGACGCGGCGCAACCTCCGCACGCTCATCCTCTCTCTCACCAAAGTACTGCACTCGCCCTTGCCTCGTGTTATATGCTTTCACATTTCTACGCAGCCGTTTCATGATCGCGTTCCTGATGCTCCTCGTGACGACTGTGGCTACAACAGAACAAACGCAACTTTCTAGAGGGACCGCCAGCAGATGCAGTGTTTGAGTTCAAGCTGGAGGACTATCTCCAGGTTGCCAAGGTAGCAGTGCAATCCGACCCACAACTGAGTCAAATCCGCTTCAACCTTGTCCCCCTTCAGTACCCAGCTCTGCTCGACGACAGGCTGATCAGCAAAATTCTAATCGCTCTAATTCTTGGTTTAGCATAACTGAACTGGAGTTCTGGCGGAACTATTTCTACCGAGTGAAACTCCTCAGGGAGGCGCATGGCCTACCCGGCCAGCCAACCTCTTACGTGTCGCCTTCATCCGCACCACCTGGTACCTGCGCATCTCGCGGCATGCTCGAAAGTACCATCTGACTCACTGAGAGGACAGTTACGGAAGGATCTGCGCCCGATTCCGGGGAGAAACAGCAACAACAGGCAATGGGCGAGGCAGAAAGACTGTCTACCATCGTCCCGGACGCGCAAAGTGATGGTCCGTTACATTGTTTAAGGCCCAGAGAGTGTACTTACCTTACAGACTACAGATGAAGCGTTTCTCGCGGAATTGGAGGCGCTAGAGAAAGAGGAGCACTCAACCACACCACTTCCAGCTGTTACTCAGACCGTGTTACTGCCAGAGGGCTCACCAAGTGTCCCACGGTTGGCAGGAGGTATTTCAAGTGGAGCGCGGACGGGAGGCATTAATGCGACACCCACAGGGCCATCTACTAGTCAGGTGAACCAAGAGCCGTGGGTGGACGACACTAAATGGGAGGAGGAACTTGAAAAAGAGCTTCAAGCTGAGCTCGATGAACTTGGAGACAGGCCATGAGTATCGGCATACTCTGAGAGCGAATGTAAGGTAAAGACATGTTAAAAAGAGGCAACAACGCTGTACACATCAGTAACTAAGGATGATTAGAGATCATCATATTGTACTCGTCTTCTTCCAGGATCATTAGTATCTTCTGTTGCCATTTCAGCCTCCGGATCCCTTGGTTCACGATCCATAGCTGGTAAAAAGCACTGGGTTAGTAACATGCACCTGTACGAAGCGAAGGGCTGGTGTGTACATGGGACAGAAAGAGGAGGCGCTGGCGAGGGAGAAGAAAGAGAGGGTGTGTAGGGTCCCGGTGTAACAGGAAAAGGCAGCGGAGTGGATTCCCCACGGAGAGAAGGCATGCCATACGGCGCATAGCCTTCGCGCTCTCGTCCTCCGCTATATCCACCGTAGTCTGGCTCTGGTCCACGGTGGTAATAGTCCTCACCTCCTTAGATAGATCACATCAATATTTTGATCAAATGTGCAATCAGGTCAGCCGCCAACTTACCATCTTCGCGTGGAGGATATGGACGGGGGTCCCAAGAACGGCGTCGCCAAGGTCCTCGAGACGAAGGTACTTTGGCACGATCAACGCGTATGCGTGTGGATCCTAGTATCTCCCCATTCATGCCCAATATCGATGCCTGACAAGCATCTGGCGTACGAAACTTGATGAAGCCGAAGCTGCATAGCAGAAATGTTGTCACTGAAAGGCGCTTATCAAAAGTCGTAAATGGGCACGCATACTTTTTGTTGTGAATAAGTCGAATAGCATCTATATGGCCGAAGCGAGCAAAGGCACGCTCTAAATCCCTTTCTTCTGTCTCCTCGCCGAGGCCACCAACAAATATGGTCGTGGGATAGTATTCTCCATCAACCGGCTCCTCAAGGTGACCTCTAAAGTAGCCGCTACAGATTCCCAGCCACAAACTTAGTTCAGAGCTTGTCAAAACTAAGGGAATCATACCCGTAGCCGTAGGTGGGAGGTTCCTCAGCTGGCTTCACCTCATCTCCGGGAACCTGCACATTGACAAAAACATGGTGATCAAAGCCATCTGAAACAGATTGGGCGCGGGACATGTGACATACACGCCTTTTCTTGGCTGGCTTTTCTTCGGCTGCTGAGGGATTATCCTGCAGGATGATGTCCCCACATCCACAAAGTCAGAAATTGACTACAACGGCCGTTTTGCGGAAAGACACGGCCATGGGAGGGACGGGATTGCCTTGATCTCATCGAGCTTGCGCTGTAGCTTGGCCGGCCGCTTGAATCCGGTGTCCTTGGTCTCCCCGACCAGCGCTGCCTGCACGCAGAGCAAGTTAGTCAACTCGCTACGAATTTAATATGAATTTTAATTACTGCGCAAATAAATAAATAAAAATAAACAAAAATTCCACAAATAATTGATTGAAGAGAGGAAAGGTTACGAGCTTGGCAGGATCTATGGAGTCGCGCGAGCGAGCAGTCGAAGGGGTGGCGGGGAGCTTGGTCGAAGCCGAAGAAGGAGCCGATGAGGAGGAACCCGAGGAGGCCGATGTGGCCGTTGCAGTGCCCTCGGCTCCCTTGGTGGTAGCCGCACTCACGCCGCCGCGCAGAGCGAGGTCGCGTTTGCGCTGCCGGAGGAGGTCGTAGGCCTCCCGCAACAGCTGTTCCTTGGGCCACACCTTGGGGCCGCCTGGCCCTCCCGAACCCCCTTTGCTGTTGCGGCTGCTCGTTCGTCCCATCTCCCAACTTTTCAATATTTTTTCATCATTTTCCTATCTTTTTCCTTTTCCTTTTCTTGTGCAACTTGTTTCTTACGCAGATGCACCGAGCAAAGGTATTCTTAAAAAATAAAATAAAATAAAGTGCATGTAAAATATTAATAAAATATTCTATGGTCTTACGATTTTCTTATTGAATGTTGTTTAATTTTATTATTGTTTTGCGGGGCAGTGGTATGGCGGCCTGTATGCTGCGCAGCCGCCCTCCTTTGCATCGCGCGCGGACATAGAGTACGGCAACAAGGGTACAGCGCAGGGTCACAAGACGAAGGGTGGTGGGTTGTGTGTGGGGACTTGGAGATGACCTTGTGGTGCAGTGATCCTCGCCGGAGATGTAGCGGGACAGCTGGTGCGCGTCATGGAAGAGGTGCAGAGGACCGGTAGTGCTCCGTTAGTCTTCCAGATCAACAGCTTCTCGTCCCCGAGTAAGACCTATTCTCATTTCGTTGAAGGATATCCATCTGATCATGTGCGAATGTGAATGCACAGAGCTGGTTGTGTATGCAGGTGTGGCCGACTTTACAGCACCACACAGCTCTATTGTCATCTTGCCGTCTTGGGTAGGTTACGGATCACTTTCTCACTGGTGGAGTAGCTTATGTTTGGCACTTCATCAGATGATGAAACAACTGGAACTGAAAGATGGGGATGAAGTGCGGATAAGGCTCGGCTCACTTCCTCGAGGTACCTCCCACACGGGCTGTTATCGAACTGACTGACGAACCGATCTTTGTTGCAAATATACAGGAACGTCCGTACGATTACGCCCCTGTGATGATGAAGGAAGTCCGGAATGGGACACCCTTAAGAACCCCAAGGCAGTGTAGGTATCTTCTTTTACTTCTAGGAATACATTGAAACAACTAATTGGCTCCTCTGATACAGCCTCGAAGAGCATCTCTCCTACCACTACTCTAGTCTCACCAAAGGTGGTTCCACTGATATGGATTTAAATTGTTAAACGAGCTAATCATGCCGCAGGAATGGACGTTTGGATTCCGTGGCAAAATGATATATACCGATTACACGTAGAGGAGTGCCAACCGGCAGAGTCCATCCATATTGTTGAGACCCAGCTGGAAGTCGATTTGGTGCCTTCAGCCAAGAACAAGCTTTCTGTACCGCATTCCTCCCTTGGGCTGTATGTAATTTTCTTCCTCATGCTGTCGCTGGATCCAGCGCAATGCCGTTCTGCCCTTAGCTTTGGAAAAGACTGTGGAAGGGACAGTTGAGGAAGGACAATATTCCTACTTTGTATTCGAACCCGTTGGTGATCTTCAGCAAAAGGATCTTCGCGTTGTGGTGGTACGCGCGAAATTTCACGCTGCCTCTGATTTCGCTTGGTAATGTAGCTATTAGGACGCCTTGAATGGGGATCCAGATCTCTATATTTCACAAAGTCATCTCACTCCAGTGTGGTAAGTTACTATACGTCCCATGTAAGAGTGTTCTTTGGCTCATCAACAGGAAATGCAGGGATAATTCCACCTGGATGGCGGCTAATGTTGGTAGTGTGCAGCTTACCATCTCTTCCAGCGACACTCTTTGGTATGCTGCCTTACCTTTGCGCTGAATGTAGTTCTCAATAAGTATGCAGGCAAACGAACGCTGCGCTTTACCTAGGGGTATTTGGCTACAAGGGTCCGGCACATTTCCGTATCAACATATTTGCTGGGCAAGGTGTGGTTTTCTCCTCCATAAGAGGATCACACTCTCTTACTCTTTTTCAAAGCTCAACAAAAGAGTCCGTATGTAGATTGCGAATCAGATAAGGAGATGAAGGAGTGCACCAACTGGTAGGCATGCCACGATTATGTTGAGCTCTCACCAACAGCCCTCCTCGTTGGTGCAGTCTACGAATGGTTCCTATGGAGAGTTTTGAGCGGCATGAAGCTTTCTGCCAACGGGCAAACTTTCGCTGCCCTGTTGTAGGATGTGAACAAGTACAATCACCTCCATCTTGCAATGAATGCTCTTTCTTACTCTGTTTTCAGGTCTTACCACGAGGAGAAGTCTCCAAACACAACGAAGTCCTACACACACTTGTGCGTACCTCCATGGTGGAGATGGCACAGCGCCAATAAGCTTTTTTCTATTTGGCCAGGTGGATTGTCTATGCGGTTCCAAGCTTCCTCGCTACTCCCTCGTCACACACCAAATGCGTGAGTGTACTTCTCGGTATCAAAGATAATCCTCTGTGCATGGCTCTTTGGCTGATCTATGTGCACAACCAGATTGGTCACTTGTACCTACTGCCTGAATGAGCTGCAGGCTAGCCTTCTTCCCGCTCATGTTGTCCGGTGCGGTGCCTCAACTGCTCCTTGCTCGCGCTGTGGTGTACGAGTTACGCTTCAAAGTATATGTCCGCCATTCCTTCCCCTTGAGTCAGGCTAACTTTCGATTCACCAGACTTAGCGGACCATCAGTGTGGACCTGCTGATGGCTCGCTTCCCGCAGAAGAGTGAAACGGTGGCCTCAAGTGGCAATCATCGACTACCCGAATGTAGCTGATCGCTCGGTGATCTGCCACTTGTGATCCTTGCCCATCGCCCCGCTAGATCGGCCATGTGCGCCCAAAGGGCACACTACCGCGAATAAGGATAGAAGAATGTTCGCGTGGTCAGGAATGAACTGAAGAATTTCATGTATGTAGCGCGAAAAAGAACATGGTGGTCCCTGGCGATGGAACACTGGAAGAGACGATGTTCCGGGCTACGGGACAAGTGCCCAAGAGGGGTGCTCTTTCAAGAGGCGTCTCCGAGTAGGCCCGTACACACCCCGTACACAACTCGTCTCGCATTCTTCTCTATCAACGCGTAGAGACACACACAACCATCATCTCGTGTAGGACCAGAAACCACCCAACAATAACAACGGAAGATGGCGAAAGACAAGACGAAGGCTGAGGGCGAAATACAGAAGCTATCCTGTACGACCCCACGCATGCCTATGCCCACACACAGCCACGGGATTGCTGATGCTTTTTGATTTACGCGAAACCCAACAGCGGCAGACAAAGAGGAGCTCGTGCAGACAGGATTGTTTTTCGCCCTGTGTACTGCTGCCTCCACTGGCGATCTGGAGAAGGTAATCTAAGAGCCCTTCATCTTTTTCATTTTGATCGCGAACCTCACTCTGGCACCCACAGACGCAGTACTGGGTCCAGCGAGGAGCCGATGTGCAAGCTGCCGACTATGATAAGCGTACTCCACTTCACATCGCAGCCGCTGAGGGTCACGTGAAGGTGGTCAAGTACCTCGTCCGTCAGGGGGCGGATGTTAACGCCGAGGACAGGTGCGTGACGATTCCGGATACATGTAGTATGTACCTATGGGGCTGAGTTTCTTGTTGATGGCTCAGGTTCGGAGGCACGCCCATGTCCGATGCCATCCGTGGCCGCCACCTTGACATTATGAACTTCCTACAGGTGGGCTTGCTCGCTTGAGTGTGTTGTTGTCCTTCTTCTGAAGTGAGTACGCGTCACAGGAAAAAGGAGCTGAGAGGCCACACGAAGACATAGACAGTCTTCTTGCTAAGCTCTTGACCGCTGCGGCCGCTGGAGACGTCCGCAAGGTGAATGAGGCTATCGATGCTGGTGCCAACGTGAATGGCGCGGTACGTTCGGGGAGCTTTTCCGAGTGCGCTCTGAAGAAAATCAAGGTCTAACGCGCATGAGCGCAGGACTACGACAAGCGAACTCCAATGCATGTGGCTGCGTCTGAGGGCAAGATTGAAGTGCTGAAGGCTCTCGTGGCCAAGGGGGCTGATGTGAATCCTGAAGATAGATGGCAGAGAACTCCTCTCAGCGATGCTCTAGAACACAGACACGAGGAGGTACAAGAGAACCAATTCGGTGTGCTCTTGATCTAATGTTTAGCTTATCATGTAGGCTGTGACCTATCTCGAATCAGTCGGTGCTCGTGCCAAGCTCAAGGTTACCGACATCATCTCGCAGCTCTGCAATGCCTCCGCGAAGGGAGACCTGGCGGTAGTTGAGAAACTCATCAATATGGGCCTTGATCCGAACACTTCTGTATGTGATTCATAGCTTTTCAACTGCTACCATGGTAGTTCTTAGAGTGATTCCAACAGGATTACGATGGCAGAACGGCTCTTCACATTGCGGCAGCTGAGGGTCATCTAAAGTATAAGTTCTCTCTCATGTTGGAATCAGATTTTTTCCTCAACCTTATTTGTTTGCTTCAGGTTGGTTAAGTTCCTAGTTGAGGAAGGAGCGAAGGTTAATGCTACCGATCGATGGAGGGAAACTCCTTTGTCGGATGCTCTCCGTCATGGCCATGATGATGTGGCTACCTACCTCAAGTCTAAGGGCGGAGTATGATGTCTTTCTCGTAGTGGTGCTGAGTGGGTGCTGACCAAATATTCTCTGAGCAGAAAATCAAGAAGCAAAACAACAAGCCGTTCAAATTTGTCAAGGATACACCACAGAACGGAGACGAATTCTTCGTTTCACAGAAGCCTAAGCCGAAGTCCAGAGGCAGCCGTACAAGGTATAGAGCGCCCAGCCTTGGGTGAAGTTGACATTACTGACTCTCCCGTAGCCCGCGCAATTCAGGCGAGTGCATCCTTTCCTAAATCTTCTGAGCCGATGGCAATCTTCGTCTATTCCTTCTTCCCGACTTCTTTCGTGGCATCTTTCCATCGCTTTTGCGGCCCAACATACGAAATTGCGCTACTGATCGCGTTATGACGTTTTCATTGAGAATAAATGTATGTACACACAAGAAGCGCCGTTTTTTCTATTGATCACACCGCTGTACGGAGGGTGGCAGTGTTGGCTAGCTTGTAGAGAGTGAGGAAAACGAGCAAGTGTAGGGCTAGCGCGTAGAAGAAAATGAAGGTGCGTGAATACTTGTTTGCTAGGAAGAAGCGACCCGTGTGCAGTGTCACCTTCTCCGCTGTGTTGAGTCCCTTATACCTCTCCTGCTTTTCCTGTAGTCAACCAATTTGTTAGCTCTTCTGTGTTTGCAACTGCTCAACAGGGAAAGGATCCTTGCCTTGCGATTGAAGATGGTGAAGGGATTAACAGAGTCCTCGTAGAGATTTTTGTACTTCAGTTCGGAAGGATCCTCAATATCGGTGGGCGGCTTGCCCCCTTGCCGTGGATTGTAGGACGAAAGGTAGCGAATCTTTTGGTAAAGTTTGAGGTTGTCGCCGCGCAGTGAGTTGATCTCTTCCTGTACATCCGCCAGCTGATCTCTCAGCTTCCGTGAGTCCGCCTCCAGTTCTGTGACGCGCGCTTTGAACCGATCTCTGTAGCCCTAATTCTCAACACGCGTTCGCCAAACCAAAATGAAACGGGCCTTCCGTACCGCTGAGAGCGAATGATTTCGGTGACAGAGGATATATCATCCGCCGCGCCGGCAGCCCTCTCTTCAGCAGTAGGAGGTATTGGAGTAGGAGGAGGCCCAGCACGGTGGGCGGCCGCAACATCTTCTTCGAGACGAGAAATGAGGAGAGCTTGATCCTTCAACTTATCCTCAGCAGCCTCTAGGTCCTGTTTTGTCTGAGCAAGCTCCTCTTCTAGCTGCTTCGCTCGAGCCTAGCCAAGTGCTGGTCAAACAGGACTCCAAAGAGCAGAAGAATTCCTAAATTACCTTGAGCTGGATAGCTTCAGTTTCCAACCGTCGACCCTTCTCCTTTAACAGTTTTAGCACCGTCTTCTCTCCGATTGGATCATTATCATTGATGTCTAGCTCGATTGATTTAAGTAACTGCAGTTGTTTTTTCATCTCCTTTAATGCACACAGTTAGTCGAGTTGTTGTTTTTGTCTATTGGGCAGGGTTATACCTGCATATGCGCAGCAGATGGTGCGGAACTTAATTGCTTGTTGAGGGACTCGATCTCGAGCTTTTGCTGCTGTACCAAATCGTTTAGGGATGCCACAGCAGCTTCGTGGGTTTGAGAGCTCCGATTAAGTTGCGTCTGTAACTGCTGCACTCTCTCTTGTAAAGTTGCCACTTCGATATCCTTCTGTGCGACAGCTATTTCAAGATCAGGTTCAGGTGGCGCTATGGAGAGATGTCGCTCGGCTGAAAGCTGTTCCTTAAGTTTATCGCGTTCGCTTTCTAACGATAGCAATGAAGCATTCACTCGCTCCACTTCGCTAAGAAGCAGCTCCACCTGCGCTTGCTTGGCGGCTTGTTCATCATCTGCACGTCAGGGTCGAGCACGTTGATAAGGCAGGAGACTACTAAAGCAAAAGGGGAAAAAACGCACCATGCTTGAGCTTGAGATCGAAAACTGAGGCCTGCGCAGAATCATAAGCCTGGCGCACAGCCAAGAGCTCAGCACGAGCCGCAGTTAATTGACGTTGCGCTTCGGCCTCACGTTCTTCAAGTGCAAGTACCTCGCGTGCGTGCTCTTCAGAGAGGTCACGCTCGCGAGTCTTCACTTTGTCGTTAACGAGATCATCCATTTGGCTTTCATATTCACGCAATCGTTCCTCAAGTCGCCGCACGGTGACCTCTTGATTCTGGATTTCTTGGAATTCTTTGTGAAACTCTTCGAGCTCTTTTTGCAGCCTTCTATTCTCTGCCTCCAGCTCGCCTACTCGTTCAACTTGCTGCAACTCTTCCTGCCAATGTGATAAGTCGATCAATCCATCCGTTCGTGAGTTCACAATTCTAGAATGGGTCATCGTACGATGGCACGCGTGAGGCCAAGCACAGGATCGGGCAGCTCAGAGAGAGGTTTGTAGAGTGTAAGGAATGCCTTCTCGGCGAAAGAGCTGCGAAGAGTGAGGCGATCGATCTCCTCCTGATAACTCTTCAGCAGAGGTCCCATGCTCTTCAGCTTCACATCCGCCGTTAAGGCACGGAACTCTGTTGGCCGCGAGTAAGTAAAGGTGAAGAAGAGCTTCCCTTCCGGGCATGACATCACCGCGTTCCACAAGTGCAGGCCAAAGAGGAGGGACGCACTCTTCGTAGCTTCAGCCAGTTTCTTACGTGACTCAGCAGAGGCGTCCTGGTGGTCCCCTATCCCTGACGCCTGCGCGTCCAGGGTGCTGCGCAAGCCACCCAAGTTGAACTCTGCATAGAGGCACAAGAAGATCGCGTCCAAATAAATAAATAAATAAAAAATACAACAAGTAGACAGTCAATCTGTAATGCATTGCCACGTGTCTCCATTTCTTCAATTTGAACCCAATTGGGAGTCTCACACATCCAAGCTCAAGATAGAAGCAATACCCTTCCATTGCTGAAGGATGGCCTCCATATCTTGTTTGGCGGCAAGGGCTAATGTTGTTCTGTGGCTGGGATGTTGATCTTTTTCTTTGGGATTTCTGAAATCATCTCGAAATGCCGAGATGGAATTTCCAAAACATATTTCGACGTTTCTGAACTTGTAGAGGAACCAGATCCGAATTCGATCAAAATCGGAGGAAGATGGCGCGAGGAGGAGGCCTGCAGTGGGGCATCGATCGGCCAGCGGGCGGGGCCGCGGGGTGGTGGCGACGGATGGTGTGGTTGTCGGCGGTGGTGGGGTGGTTCTACTTGTCGTGCATGGTCGAGTGTACAGCGGGTCTCTACACGTTTGATGTCTTTCGCATGATCCAGTACGACCGCGCGGGCCTGGGTACCTTTGGTTCGCAGCGAACAAGCGTGGGCCTGCAGGCCGTCTCGCTCGCCGCCCTCGCTGCCGATGACGCCATCGGGCGATCGAAGATGGTGGTGGCGCCCTACGACCAGGTCGACCTCACCCTCATCGACGACGTCAACACAAAGGCGGGAGGTCTTCTCATACTCCTTCCTCCGCGCGACGTCAAGCTCTCGCGGGCTGCCATCGACAAATGGGGTGACATCGAGACGCAGCTCAATGCGCGCGAGATGCGGATCCCCGTCTACTTTGCCGTGCGCAGCCCCGAGATGGACGACCTCCTACGTACCCTGCCCTACAGCCGCGCCACATCAAGTGAGCAAGAGCACGGGGACAGCGGAGCCTCCTTCTTGAGCTGGCTCTACCGTGATGAATACGTCATGGCTGCCAGTCCGGCAGAGCCCTTCCCCGTGAGGACCATCACTCTCGCCAACTTTCAGGTTCGTGAAATCTCGCCACGAATGCATTTCTCGCTTCGTATCGCAGTGTCGTTGCTCTGGCATCTGCACTGGAAGATTTTATGGAGTTGGCAAAGATTTCCATCTCTCCGCACTGGCGACATGGACAGTCTCTCAGATCAGTGTTGTTTTTTCTTGCAGGGTTGGATAGGTGCCGCAAGCGGCGCCACACGGGAAGAGGGAGAGAGCGCAGGCCAGACGTCTACGCTTGCACTTGTTGCCCACTATGATACGCTGGGTGTCGCTCCGGTACCCTTTCGGTTCTTGTTGCGGTGCACGGAGAACCGTGGCCTAATACAGCAGTCCTGGGACTCATGCTCGTGATGTAGGAACTGGCCTCGGGGGCAGACGCCAACGGAAGTGGTGTTGCAGCTCTGCTTGAACTGGCTCGTCTCTTCTCCAAGCTCTACTCTGGCGTTCGCACTCAGGTAATGCCTTACAGTTGCGCGTTTATGTGGGAGGAAAAGTATTTCTCATCATTTGCCTGTCATGACTGTGCAGGGCAAGTACAACTTGTTGCTGTTGCTCACTGGCGGAGGCCGCCTTAATTACGCTGGCGCGCGAGTGTGGGCCGAACAGGCTGACCCTCGACTCATAGCATCAATCGAGCTCACTGTGTGCCTCGACTCACTTGCTGTTGGCGACAAGCTCTATCTTCACACATCTCGCCCCGCAAAGGATCCGATTATCGGTCAACTTTTGCACGTACGCGTGCTCCTTCATAAGAATGGCCCGAATTATGAAGCTTAAAGATTACTCCATTAGAGCCTGACGCTGGCCGGTACCGTCGAGGGTGTCGAGGTCGAGCTTGTGCACAAAAAGATCAATATGAGCGACCCCAACATCGCTTGGGAACATGAGGTTTTCTCTCGCAAACGAATCCCTGCTGCCACAATTTCACGCTTCTCTTCTCCTTCGGCGGCTCTCTTCTCTCGCTCCAACGTTCTTGATACGGCGTACGTATTTTTCACTTTCCAATTCTTTTCATTGTACTGACCACCATTCAATTATCAGGGCACAAATCGATCTCGATACATTCACGCGTAACGTGAAGGTAGTAGGTGAAGGTTTGTCACGTTACATCTTCGATCTTGGTAACTTCTCCGAGACAGAAATTCTCGAGGGGACACACTCTGTGAACCCGAACTTCCTGCGTTCCTGGATCACAACCCTATCTTCGTTCCCTCGCGTCTACCCTTATATTCCTGCCAGTTCGACGCTGTTCGGAGCTTTGGAAAAGGCCTTGGGTGAGTCGGCAGAAGTGACGAAGCAGAGCCAACCCTGGGACGGCGAAGTTATTCCGGCAGCGGCTGATACGGACGTGACACGACCAGTAAGCAAAACTGCGAGTGTCACCTTCTACGAACCTACCTCTGCCACGCTGGCTGTTCACAAAGTGAAGCCTACCACATTCGACCTCCTTCTCACGCTCATCATTGCGGCGTATCTTGGCCTGATCTACGTTTATTTCAAGGTACGAATGCTTATGAGCTCTCTTGGACACGATAACTTTGCGCTTACAAGCCTGTGCTTTACAGGGAGTGTCAGAGACGATCAAGCAAGTCCAAGCCTTGCTGTCACAGAAGGACTCCAAGAAGAGAAGGTGAACCAAGGGCCAAACCATCTCGAGTTGTACAAACCGGACTTTCACGTACAAAAATTTACCGCAAACATCCCGTTAGCACTTGTCGTTGGTGGTGTGGAAGGTGTGCACAAGGCGATACGCGAGGACTCCGAAGCCAATCGATTCAACCGCGTGACGAGGCTGAGTTGCCTGTCCCCAAAGAAGGCAAAGGACTCTGCGACGGCAACGCAGTGCGTTCAAACTTCCATTGTTGGCTTTGTTCGCATGAAGTGCTGCCACAAGATGCGTCAGATGAAGCAGCCCCCCAAACACGGCGGAATTAGCAGCAAAGGAAAGCGATTTCATTCGTCTAGCCCACAGCGCCACTATGAGGCCAGAAGCGAAGAATGGTCAACATCAATCCAATCTGCTTCTAGGGATGTACTTCCGGACACGGGAGCAGCGCCCGCTCCTGTCCTCGTGCCTGGCGAGACGAGATCGGCTTCGATAGCGTGTGCTACACTCGTCTCATCTACTCGCCCGCCTGCCACCAATTGTCGGTAGGCCGCGTGGTTGAATAGCACAAGCATCTTTGAGAGTCCCTCTTCTTCGGCCAGTTCCTCCGTCAACCTGTCGGTGACCGCCTTAGCATGGAGATGAATCAGATGAAAGGGAGAGCGGGTAGGTTTACCAGTAGAGAAGTGGCCGACGAGCGGGAGGCTCTGGTAGAACGGCCAATTTACTGAGCAATGGCGGCAGGGTTTCCTCGTTTCGTGGCGAAGCGAGGGCCGTGGGCACCGGATTCTTGTTATCGGGGGTGGCCCCCTTCCGTCGCGCCAAGAATGGAACAAACTCTCGCCCCCCGCCAGCTTTATGCTTGCGTCGATTGGTTGCGGGTCCATCAGAGAAGAATATCCACCGATATCTGGTTATTGTAGTGAGTAACTCAAGCAATCGATAACAGGAAGCAGCAGTACGTCGGAAAGTCCTCGGGGAGAAGAAGGGTGGCAAAATCGAGAAACTTGCATGCCTCCAGCTCGAAGCGATGGTCTCGAATAACAGGCTCGCCTAAGACTCGAATCTACACATAGCTAAGCACTCCAGCTCGAGATAATTCAATAGAATAGAGATCTGTACCAGCTCTGTGATGATGACTGGCCAGAATGATCGTATGCGGGGAGGAGAAAAACGAAGTAGGAATAGACGAAGCATCAAGAATACGGGACGGTATAATACTTTATCATCGGCCGAACTTCCCTCTGCATGACCTCCTGTGAGTTCCCTTAACCGTAAGCTCAATCAAATTCCTTTTACCTAGAGAGGTGAGAAGCCGTAGAGCTTCGGCGGCACGCTCTAACAGCGTAGGCAGTGAGGGAACATGCTGATCAAGAAGACCGCTCCAAATGCCTATGCATAAGCGCTGCAAGTGTCGCACTCGGGCTTGCATTTCGCCCTCACTGTGATTACGCCTAAGTCGAAGAGAATAGTCTTTGGTGCCTCAAGAATGCAAATGCGTACCGGTTTCCAAAGATAGAAAGACTAGGAACTGCATTCTGCGTTGACAACGAACGGCTAAGGGATCCTACATCAATACAAATTCAATCAGTCCGGCAGGAGGTTAGAGTGCAAAGCCAAATTCTAAACATACGCAGCAGCTCGCTCCAGACGGCTTTCTCCTGGTTGATGAGGTGGAATATTGTGCGTGCAGCATAAGGCACCACACCTGCACGACGAGTTACGCCATAATTAGCCACACAGAAATGAATGAACATCATAAAGTGGAGCTTACTTGGAGGTAAGTCGAAAAAGTGCGGATCATTAGCGAACTGGTCCGTAAGGTCTCTTCGCCAGAGCCGGCCTAAGTGAGGATACTCACTTACTGCTGCTAATGTACTTAACGCCCACCCAGTCATTGCACCTACATCCTCTCTGGACAAGTTAAAGGTGATGTGTTCAAGGCTCGTCAGCATGGTCGATGTGATTGCCAGTAAAATTGTCCTCACCCTCGCTGTCGGCTAAGCGGAACGATTATGCTGACTAAGGACGCTAGAACAGTGGCAGCACGCTCCTTGTCTTCGAAGATCATGTCCACTGTTGGGAGCAGCACATCCCGAATGCTTTCAAGCATCTGATGGATAACATTAACGCAGGCGCATACGAACCGACGTAAGGCGAAATGTTACCTCTTCAATTCCTCCTAGCGCCTGCGTGGCAGTTTCTTCATCAAGGCCTATAATTAGAAGCGTAAGTATGTGCCTCGAATAGGAACAAGGAAATTGAACAGTTACCAATATCAGAATTCGATCTCGCCATCACAGTACTCTGTTTTTGCTGATAATCCTTCGCCGCAGCATCGGCAAGAGAGGCTAGAGTGTCCACTAGACGCCCAACTATCGTATGTAATTCTTTCTTTTTAAGCGCCTCTGCGCTGGCTTCATCTCGCATGTTCCCCACATACTCGTTTAAACATCTGGCAACAAGACATACTTATCAATAGGTGAATCTAGCAAGTCGGTACGAGGCGAAACACGTACGCAATCAGAAGCAGTACAGAGCGAGGATGTTGGTAATAGTCAAGCGCTCGGCCAATAAAGGACACCAGAAACGGAATTCCCTCCAAGAACAAAGGAGTCTGTCCACGCACTACTCTGATAAATGCCCTTGCAGTCTCAATTACGGTCCACTCCCTCCTGCAGCACATACAACATGTTACCAATACTTTACTTCTAATCAAGTGAGAGAGAACGTACATGACGTTCAAAGGAATCACACTTGCTGAGGTGGATTGTGCCGATGCCATTGCAGTGGCAAGGATATCGGAGGAGGAAGCTGGTCCAAGCAATGGCTCCAGACCACTTAGAACGAGCATCATACTCGGCCCCGTGATTCGGGTCAAAATTCTCATCACCCAGCCTTGGAGCCTGTCAAGATCACATCCAGGGATTTCAAGCGATCTTGTGGGAACCTCCTCGACACTCGAGAAGCTAGCCGACTATACGCATAAACATGCACATGCGTGAGTAGTTTGATCCTCAGATGGTTTAAGGTTGATGTAAGCGCACCTGCAGATGGGATGCGAACGAGTTGACTGAATGCTTTACAGGAGAGGCGAGAGGACCAATTGCAAGTAGGGCGGCAAGGGTATGTTGAGGATAGTGTCGTAGGAGTGGCTCCCATATGTGCGCCATAACATGGCCGAGCTGAACTCGCCTTATGCGTTTCTGTTCTGACACTGACTCTCGCTCGTCCGCCTCCTGCGAGCGACAGAGGAAACGTTGGTGCTCCTCATACTCATTTCAAACAAGGCGAAGAGCGCACGAGAGGAGAAGAGCTGAGATGATAAAAGGCGCGAGCGAGTTCGGGCAAAAGACCCAACACTGCATTCCTTGTCTCTCCATCAATGAACAACGTGAGGCCAGAAGAGTCCTGCGCGTGGAATACCACATCCTAACAAAGAAACAAGGAATTTGTTAGAATGGCCTTTTCGTGCTATGGCTCGTTGCAAGGTACCCTCACGAATTCAGCCAGTGCCCGAAGGGAAGTCCACTGACCAACCGGCGCTGTACTGGTGGAAGGTGCCCCATTCGTGTCCGAGGAGAATGGCAAGATGGAACCTGTGCAGATAAGGTTCATATTTAGGTATGCGTCGATACTGAGCGAGAAGACTAAAAGGCAGGTTCTAGGTACATTGGAGAAGCGCTTGTATAGACTGCAGTAGATTGAAGGCTGTTTGAAAGGGAAGAGGCTCATGCACGGCATTGGGAGGAATGAGCTTGAGCAAAGAAGCCATAGTGGAAAGCGTAGGAACAAGCATGCTGCCCAGCTCTCCACTTTTGAGATATCTCATGCACACCCGTAGCAGCTCTACCCAGTAATGCCCCACGAACCATGACTCATCCCACTTAGCCTGATCCTTGCCCTGCATGCAAATGAGTGAGACAGAACTGCACGAATCTTCATGTACTGGGAGGGGCAACAAACCCGCACTGCGGAGTCAATAGCAGGCACCCAGGCCTGGGTAAGGCCAGACACCAGGGTAGAGAGGAAGGAAGGAAGAGACCAAACGCGCGGCCGATGACGGTGTGTGTCTTCACGTTCCATACTCATTGGAGAGGAGAGGTGCGACTGCGTTTGGGAGGATCCCTGGATTGAAAGAATCGCGCGAAGGACGCCCAAAAGATGGACCTGGAGCTGCGGATCAGCATCGCTGGGCCCTATTGTGCGAGCCAATAGCCGCACAACTTTCTCTTGAATGTCGAGAGTCCAATCTAAGCCTTGCCGTGGGGTCATCTGATCAAACAGCCAACCTAGAAATTCAGCCGCGCTCCACCGCACCTGTTGGACAATTGAGTGAGGCGCATTCAACAGTCCACCCGCTAAGAGTCAAGCATGTACTTTTCTATTCACTTCGTGCAGTTCTGGGCCAGCAACGGCTGACACTTCAGCCTGTATAAATCGCAGTGAGCAAAGAATTACTGCATGAAGATGGTTTTCAGGTGTTCCCAAGGCTTCCACATCGTCGTCTATCTCACCTGCTGATGCTGAAAGCATAGATTGAGTGCTACGTGCACAGAACAGGTAGTGCCATACGTACCAGGAGGTCGTCTTTTCTTTACGGCAGGTGAAGGTGGTGGCTGTCGAGAGGGTATAGTCTGGGATTGAAGAAGGGCTAACAGCGGAGTTGGAAGCTGGTGGGAGGTCATGTGGGTGAGCACTGTGTGTGGTGCCGCCGCCACGACCTCGCGCAGCATAGAGAACGCGTACGTAACTCGGCCGCCATCAAAATTGCTGCAGCACATACGCGTAGTGAGCCAATTTGAAAGCAAAGGCGAACCACGAATAACTGTACGTGTCATAGCGACGTCCTCGCCTCGGGGTGCCCGGACCCATGAGATCGGTTAACAAGGCTTCCACCACTCTGGGGACACAGCGTTAGTCTAATTCTGATTTGAGATCATGAAATCGAGGCCGCAAGACACCTGAGAACTTGTTGTGAAGAACCTAGTAGCCAGGCATGGCACGGCAGGCGGAGACTGGCGGGCCGATCAGGAGGTAAATTATCCAACATGATATGCAGGCATCCCATGCCGCCTAATACCTCAGTGCCAATTTCCTCTACATCATGAAGCAGAGCTTAGTGGAACCAACAACAGACAAACAAGCACAGGAGAGCACCTGCGAGCCGAGAAAGAGACGAATAACGACGGATAGCAGAGAGCCGAACGCTAAGTTGTGAGTGACTCAAATCCTCGCCAATGAGAGTAAACATAGTGTGAGGCTGGTGTTTTTGTATCCTCAACAGAAGCCGGGCAATATCATAGCCCGCTCCTATGTGACATGCCTCCGTGCCGGCCATCGACCATAACTGATTTCTACCGCTTAGCACAACCTAAGACCACAAATAGAAGGAAGTCAATGTACTTTGCGTGCGAATAGCTCGACGAGGTGATAAATTGCAGCAGCGCAAGCGGAACTTCTGGTCACGGGTAATGGCCGAACCGCATCAAGCCAGTCCAGTACCGCTGTGATGCTGGTGCAGTTGACTAGAGGCATTGATTCAAGCTGTTCACTAACTCATCAGGTTTCATAATTCGAGTGGCTAGCTAGCACAACAGTACGGACCTGAGCGCACGTCACGAGTACGTGAATGCCCGGTGGTAGATCGCTTATCGGAACAGTGTCACTCGTCTAAGCTAGAATGCTTAGCGGTTGTGGATGCCAAATGAAAGATAGGGAGAGTACGATATGAGGTGGGGCCTCAAGCGACCAAGTAGGTACATCCGCAAAACCTAAGCGAGAGCGGAGGAGAGACAGTATTCCACAAAGATTTTCCCATCCGTCTAGCGAGAGTGATGATGGTAATGTGTCCCCAGCAGACACAAAGTCAACCTCAGCGAGCGCACGCAGCAGCTTTACCACAGTGTCTACCGCCTCTTCGACGGAAGATTGAGAGGTATCCCTTCGGAGCAAATTCAGGAGGTAAGTTTGCTAGCATCTCTAGTCAGATTGATGTTTCGGGAACGCACTGCGAAGTCACAGCCAAAGTTGATGCGTCTGCTGGTGCTGGAACCATACGAAGTAAGCGGGTGGCGAAGCGCAGCACTTGCACCAAACGCACCAACCCACCCTCCGTGTCCAGTCCCTGAATCGACTCTAAGTCAGACTATTATCACGCCATTGACGAAATACAGATGTACCCATTCTACGCTGGCCTTAGCTGCTCGCAATAAAGCGAATATTACAACGGGCAATCGCTCTCTATCTTCATTGCTTTCTACTCCAAGTGTAGTAATAGTTTCATTCACAATTTGGAGACAGGCTTCATCCTCCACCTGGGCACATTCAAGCATAGTGTTACATAAACTGATGCGGCATAATCAACACCTTACGTACGTAGTTAGAAGGACCTTGGTAATTGCGCCCAATGTACGTAGCCAAGAAGCCAAAGAGAGATTCAGGAACAACTTCATCGAGTACGGATCTAACTGCGCGAGAAATCTAAGGTCGCAAGGTTATACGAATGTTTAGCGTAATGTGCAAGCAGCCATGCCTTACCTCAACATAGTGTGAATGGGGTCGCCGATGTCTATGCAGGTTGAGTACCACATACTCGAGGACGTCGTCAACGATAGCATTCGCAACTTCGTCCTAAGCAAGATCGTGAATAGGAAAGAGGCAGCAACGTAAGGGGTAAACTAGATATACCTTATGCATAAGCGAAGTAACAATTTTATAGGGGCGCAGGGCAACGTTGATATCGGCAGCCTCTTCTGCAAACAAGCTCTGCGTAATATTGCATCAATGTGTAAACAGAATCGAGTTACGTTAGTGCACGCGTCAAGAACCAGCTCTGGAGAAATAATACTTGTAGGGCTCGCATGAGGGAAGGTTTGGCCTGAGTGCTCAGGTACTGAAGTTGCGCAGATTCTGAATCATCGGGACCGAGGAGCCAAGAGAAGAGGCGCCGATTAAGGGACATCTCTCGTCGCGTGAGCACAAGAAGAACTCCACGCATTAGCACAGCCTTTTCGGTATTCTCAAATACACTAGGGGGATCGAGTGAGCATGAAGCCAAAAAAAAGTGGGTCCAGTCGGTCGCGTACGCATGATGAAGAGGAAAGTGTTGGAGAAGCAGATCAAAAACCACGCGCAGTACCAGGACCGAATTGTCCGCCAGAGTGTTCAGCAGTGCTGTTAGAACGAGAGTGTTGCGCTCAGGCAGTAGAGTTTCATCAGCTGATCGATAAATACCACGCGAATTGATGAGGTGAGCTGAAACACGGTATGAGTGCGAGAAATGAGTGGCAACGCACAAGATATATCAACAGGTGGCAATCGTGCGAGAAGGTAATTCATCGCTGGTATCCTTGCGGATGGTGACGCGATCATATTCTTCCACATGGCATGGAAGAAAGCTGTGTCGTCGTTTACAGCATAGCGCAACTCATCGAGGAGAGAAAGCACCTGCACCACGGCAATTCAGTGACTCCAACAGAGAGAAGAGCAATTTGTGAGTACTGGCTGATAGAACTCGGAAGTCTCTTCATCCATGCCTGGAAGTAAAGAAAGAACAAGTCCTGGTAGGCACGGCTGCAGTGCAGAGCCAAGCGGCAGATAGTGGGACCGTAACAGGTCCATGATTGCCGGCTGTACAGGCCATGCATCTACGTCAGTATCAAGTGCGGTTTGATGACCACGGGAGAACTCCAAACCTTGACTTGGGTGGAGGCATATTGAAAAAGCGGAAAGAGTCCATAGCTATACACCGGCAACTCCAAGGCAAGCTTCTCTTTCTGTTTGTAGATGGAGTCTCGGTCAGGCACAAGCTGCTGGACCATCGTGATCCCTTTCATTTGGGTACGTACTCCAAGGCGTGTGAAGATTTGGCCGTATAGATCAAGAGTCTTGAGATGCACACCTGAAGGAAGAGAGGGATTCAAGCACTGCGCAAGACGCTTGGCCAGCAACAGCTTGCACGGCACCGCACGCGGGAACTGGGCATAAGTGTCCAGCACCTGCCATGTGTATACGCAATCATCAGGATGGCGAACATAATGGCACACCACCAAGCACCACCATCGACACTTCAGTATCTGTTGCACCACAGCGCGCGCATGCTCGCGAGCCACAGAAGAGGTTGCACGTGTGCGCACACCTTCATCAGGCGCTGCAGGCACTTGATCAGGTCTGCCCACTCCCGCGCCTTGTCAAAAGACTGAATCACCGCAGCCACTTCATCGCGATAGGCGCGGAAACGTGGCAGTCGCGTGTACTCTTCTTCCACTTCCCCTGTACCTCCTGTGTCACCTACGAAGGGAGCATATTATATTATGCTTTTTTTCTTCTCAGGAGATAAATGTAGAACATATATTCTATGTATGTGGGAAGACGGTTTCAATGTACCATCAGGCTCTGTGCCCGCACTCCAGGACGCGTGCATGTTTTCTTGTTCTACCGCCACGTCCAACAGAGCACTTTTCTTTTACATTTTCTCAACCCTTTCCAAACTTCCCTGACATCTGCGAGCAATTCGAGAACCAATAGAAATAATCCGAAAAGCAGAAAAAGAAACCCAGACGTCACCTATCAATCCTTCGCGTGAAGATAGAAAACATGCAGAGGACCACTCCCCTCATCCGCTCTGCCCTCCCCAGGACTGCCTCGCGCGGCTTCGCTTCCGCTGCTGGTGGTACCTCTATTGCCTCTAAAGCTTTTTTAAATTGCATTTTAATTGGTGGGGGCTTGGTATGAAATGTGCGTAGGCGGCCATGGATCTCACTCCTACGGCTACTACTCCGCCGCTGGCTTCGTGGTGGTCGGTGTTGCGCACCTTTTCATCGCCCTCCAGTCGCACGACCACGAGCACCGCCACGAGTACGCGCACATGCACCAGATGAGGAAGAAATTCCCCTTCCGCGATGGCGAGACCCCTCTCTTCGGCCTTCGGGACGAGGAGGAGCACTAAGTCACCTCTTTCTCGCTTGGCCCCCTTTGTGGTTGCCCCAACCCACCAAGGATTAATAAATGTGAATTTTCCGACTGCGTTTTTATCATTCATTTAAACCAAAAATAAATCAATATTTTATTCGAATTATTTAAAACAAAAACATCTCTTTCGCGCCCAAATCGCGAGTAGCGTGCGCGCCTAGACGTGTCAGTCCTTCTTCCTTCCCCGTAGCGCCTCATCTGAAGGCAAGCACGTCTAGCAGGCTCGTCACCGGCCGCACCATTTCGAATTCCAAGGAAGCCTTGGCTATCCATCGATCAACAACGATAGAGATTTCTACCCCTGTAGGACCTGGTACTCAATCATCTCAAAATTCGTAATGGATGCGCCTGCACAGTTGTTTCTGGAGGAAGCACAGCTGCTACGCGCGGAAACCGAGGACTCCATGAATGGAGGCGAGGATGACTCCGTTGCAGGGGAAGGCGCAGATGGAAATTCGACGATTAATGAATCAGCTGACGACGAAGGCGAAGCGGCCAATGGTGAACACGAAGAAGAGGAATCAGGTGAATCGAATCAGGGTCTTGAATACAAGCTCCAGCGGCTCAATCTCATGCTGCAGCAAGCTACAGCCTACTCGCAGTTCATCTCCCAGCGCCTTCGCCTGCCTGGCCTTCCCACGCAAGCCAAGAACGCCACTGCGAGCACTACAGCCGAATCCAACGGGAACGGCTCTACTTCGACCGCGTCATCTACGTCCAACGGCAAGACCACTCCGTCGTCGACCAAGAAGGCCAAGAAGACCGCCAAAGCCACGCCTCGATCGGCCAAGAAGCGCTCTCGTACCGAACCAGAAGCGGAGGCCGAGGAAATCGAGACGCAGCAGGTATAGCCAGCTTACCTGGGTAGCTCCCGTGTGACGTGCGTCTGAGCTGACTGATGCATTGCGGACTTATCTTGCAGGACGAAGAAGAGCAGAGTGAAGATGGCGGAAAGCGAAAACGGCAAAAGACGGATGCCATCTCGCAGCCGGAAATGCTCACTGGTGGTGCTCTGCGCGACTATCAGCTAGTCGGGGTGGCGTGGCTCGCTTCTCTCTATGAGAATGGCATCAACGGCATTCTCGCTGATGAAATGTACTTTCTCCGCTATTATTGGTTAACCTTGTGCGCAAGAGCTGTTGCTGACTCTGACCTTGTCAGGGGCTTGGGAAAGACAATTCAAACTGTAGCCTTCCTCACGTACCTCTATGCCAAGGGCGTAAAGGGTCCATTCCTCGTTGTAGGTCCACTCTCGACGCTGGCCAACTGGGTAAAGGAAATTCAGAAATGGGCACCCACCATGCCCGTGCTGCTCTATCACGGCACCAAGGAGGAGAGAATAGAACTTAGAAAGAAGGGCCTTCCCGCTATCGTTTCGAACAAAAAGGGAATCGTCGTAACTTCATTCGAGATCACCATCAAGGATCGCAGTGCCCTGCAGCGCAAACGATGGAAATATATCATTGTCGACGAGGGTCATCGCATCAAGAACATGAACTGTCGTCTCATAAAGGTTAGTGCAGCTCCCTGATATGTTAGGGTACCTAGCTCTATATCGCTGACGCACTGGTTTAACAGGAGCTCAAGGCCTACGATAGCGCCAATCGTCTTCTCCTTACAGGCACACCTCTTCAAAACAATTTGACCGAACTCTGGTCACTGCTGTCCTTCCTCATGCCAAACATCTTTGACGATCTGGAGGCCTTCCAGCGATGGTTCAATTTCGAGGGTGTCGGCAAGGAAGAGGGCAACAAGAGAATTCTCACAGCGGAAAAGGAGAACCAGCTTGTCACGAAGCTTCACCTTATCCTCAAACCGTTCCTTCTGCGACGAGTAAAGACTGATGTCGAGATGGAACTCCCGAAGAAAGAGGAACGAATCATCAACACGATCCTCACGCCGCTGCAGCAGAAATTCTATCAGGCGATCATCAACAAAAAGCTGCCAGAGCTGCTCGCTACTTCGTCAGCAAGGACTAAGTTCCACGGCACAGGCCTTCAGAACATCCTCATGCAGTTGCGCAAGTGCTGCAATCATCCTTATCTTTTCGAGTGGCCCGTCGACGACAAGGGCGAGGAGATAATCGATGAGCGCATCGTCGAGGTTTCGGGGAAGCTTCAGATGCTTGATCGACTCCTGCCTCGTCTGGAGGCAGAGGGACACCGAGTACTCCTCTTCTCACAGATGACTCGCATGCTCGACATCCTCGAAGACTATCTTAACCTTCGCGAGCTCTCTTTCTTCCGTATCGACGGAACGACGCCGCAGCCTGAGCGACAGAGCCAGATAGAAGATTTCAACGAGGGCAACGGCTTCTGCTTCCTGCTTAGTACGCGCGCCGGTGGCCTAGGCATCAATCTCACCGGAGCCGACGTCGTTATCTTTGTCGACTCGGACTGGAACCCACAGATGGACCTCCAGGCGCAGGACCGCGCTCACCGCATTGGCCAGACTCGCAACGTGCGCATTTATCGGCTCGTCACGGGCAATTCCATCGAGTCGATGATCGTTGAACGCGCCGCCAACAAGCTCAAGCTCGGAGCCATGGTGCTAGCCGGTGCAGCGCAGAGCAAGAAGGCGTTCGAGATTGATGAGCTGTCCAACCTGCTTCATGACTCCTCGCTCACGCAGCCTCTCGCTGAATCCCTCCCGATCACCGATGAGCTCCTCTTTGTATGGGACTGAGAGGGTGCTGGTTGTCTCGACGTTTCGGAGCCAGCCGGTTTTGTGCAACAGAGAAAATGAATTTATTTTATTTTCCTTTTGCTCCACGGCGTGGTCTGTGCGTCACAGCAAATCGAAAACAGGCCTCTGTGGCTTTTTCATCTTTGGTCTCTTCTTTTGAGGGTAGTCTGTTGGCCGGCTACGTAGAGCCGAACCTCATCGCCGCCTTTGAGATCCCCTCTTCCTCAGTCTTCTCGCTCTTCTTCCTCGATTAGAGTCGTCATCAGTCAGGGGAGAGGACAGGTGGAAGGCCTGGTCTGATTCAACAAAAGAAAACAACACATCAGCCCAGACCCTTAGCCCATTCCCTCGCTACACAACAAATGGGTAAGTGTTCCCTTCTCCATGGCGAGGAGGAGTGATCATAACGGGTAGGCCACCCCTGCCATGTGCGTCTCTTGATGGATTCCATGTGTTGTTCTCAGCCGC
The DNA here is from genome assembly GCA_000826365.1 of Acanthamoeba royreba. Classification (NCBI taxonomy): domain Eukaryota; phylum Discosea; order Longamoebia; family Acanthamoebidae; genus Acanthamoeba; species Acanthamoeba royreba. The sequence goes on along the minus strand of CDEZ01018293.1, from coordinate 1,351 downwards.
CAACGGGAACATGGGGGCGTCCATGCTCAATGGCTCGCACATCATAAAGGGCCGCTGGAAGATCCTACGAAAGATCGGACAGGGCGCCTTCGGTACGCGCAACAGACACCCCCCTCTCTACCCCCAATGTCTCACCATTCCTGTCCATGCGGCCATTCATTGATGGTTGTCTTCAAAGCTTCCTCATAATTGACACCTTTTCGAATGGGAGAAAATGCCCCTTACCTGGGCCACCCTTTGATTTTTTCACTCATTTTCTTCAATCGGCGTTTAAGTCGTGGATGTGTCGGAGGCAATTATCACTAAAGAATGGTTCGACTGCAGGCGAGATCTATTCGGGACGTGATATCAACACCAACAAGCTGGTGGCTATCAAGGTGGAGCGAGTGGACAGCAAAAAGCAGGTCCTCAAGCTGGAGGTGGCCGTCCTCAAAAAGCTTCAGAGTACGTTGAGCTGCTGTTCCTTCTCGTCGTGCAAAGCACGTGGAGGGGAGACGTGGTGCTAATCACCCAGGTTTGTGTGTGAACAACGCAGCGTGTCCATGGGTGGTCCAGTTCATCACGTGCGGACGACACAATGATTATAACTACATGGTGATGGAGCTGCTGGGCGAAAACATTTCTGAGCTGCGGCGGAAGCAGCCAGGAGGCAAGTTCTCAATGCTTACTACATGCAAGCTTGGAATGCAGATGCTCCGCGCTATCGAAGCCGTACACGAGCTGGGCTATCTTCACCGAGACATCAAACCAGTACCTGCCCTCCCCAGCTGGAATCCACCACACAGAGTTTAACTCAGCGTTTTCATCCTCTTTACAGTCCAACTATGCGATCGGCCTTACACCGGAGAAGCGGAACACAGTATACCTCATTGACTTTGGTTTAGCGCGCAAGTATTTGCTCTCCAACGGAGAAGTTAGGCCACCACGCGAGTCCACCGGCTTCCGTGGCACGGCGCGCTACGCCGCTATAAACTCTCACGAGTCGAAGGATCTTGGGCGAAGGGATGACTTGTGGTCGCTGTTTTATGTGCTTCTTGAGTTCTCCAACGGGTCTCTGCCGTGGCGGCGAATCAAAGACAAAGATCAAGTCGGCGAGATGAAGAAGCGTCTAAACAACCCTGAGCTCGTGGCGGATTCTCCAGAAGAGTTTCTCAAGTTTATGGAGCATTTACAGAGCCTGCGGTATGGCGATCGGCCGGATTACAAGTATCTTCATCTTCTCCTGGCCAATCTCTTCCAGCGACTTAACGGCGATGAGAGCACGCCCTTCGATTGGGAGACCATTCCTATGCGTAAAACCAAGAGGCCTCGTCCGCTACCGTCGCTTGTGGATTTGTGCTTCATACGCGTG
>CDEZ01018274.1:0-10273 GCA_000826365.1 Acanthamoeba royreba | reverse complement strand
CGTTTGGAAGATCCTCGAAGACCTCTTGATCGGAGGTTTGATCATCCTGAGCCAGCACCGCAACATGCTCCTATGCACTCTGGCCCTTCGTTCCTTCCGGCGATGGGCCAAGCGCCACCTGCCTATACCCAGCCGCCGGTTGGGATGCCACTGGCAGCTCCAGCAGCTCCTGGAGGGCATCAAGTCATTCTGGCTGAGGCTCAAGTGCTGATGCAGCAGCTTGAACAGCGACTACAGGCACAGCTGATTCAGCCCGATGTGGACCGCAATGAAGTGATGCGCCAGCTGGGGCAGCTGCGCGCACTTCAGCAACAGGCAACTCAAATATTGGTATTTCTAACTGTTGTCTCTGTTCGTTCACCCCGTACACAAAGCTCAATGATCTTTGATCAGGTGCAAGCCCAGCCCGGTCAAGCTGCACCCGTGACAGCTCCTAGCCTAGCACAGAACTTGCAGGGGTTGGGCCAAGGGCAACAGGCGAGGGAAAATATTCTCTCACTTCTTCAGGGTGCGCTTGCTTCAGCTTTACCTACCCAACCTCCAGCCGTGCCACCTTTTGCTGCCGGCGTTTTGCCTTCGGCGTTCGTACGTTTGCTTAATCCTGTTGGGTTGCTACACCTACTCCAGTATTCTTATGTGACCTCAATACCTTCAGGCTCCGGGGACTATACCTGGTCTCTCTCCTCCCTCGTCTGCATCTGCCGCTCCTACAACTTCTACCGTTGCACCTGCCATGCCTTCAGAAGATTTTATGAAGAACCTCATGAACCTTGGTGTCTTTGGTTTACAACCCCCTATGCCTGCTGCCATGGATCAGCCGGCCCCGCTTCCTGCTATGCCACCAGCAACAACGCAACCACCCATGACGATGCCTGTGCTGCCCACCCAGATGCCTACCGCTTATCCCCAGCCAGTTCTTCCGCACACCATGCCAGTGCCCGGCCTGTCGGGGATGCCCGCTGCCGGTGTTGCGGCTAGTACCATCCCGCCGTACGGCGCAGGGCCTATTCCTATCGACTCCGCTAATCATCGTCGCCCAGAGCTAGTGTATATAAACCTTCCTCTGGTGGAGTTTTTATACGACACTCACTTATCTTACTGTCTTAGCGTGGAGCATGAGCAAGTCAACAAGCTTTATGCCAATTTTGCACTTCAATGCGGCACCTGTGGGCTGCGATTTAATGATGCGGAGAAGCTGGCCAAGCATCTTGATTGGCACTTCGCTATTAACAAGAAGGAAAAGCAAAAGACAAAGAAGGCCATATCCCGCTTATGGTTCTCCACCTCGGAGGTACGAATGCTCATGCCTTTTTCGTGTGCTCTTTGTACATGAGCATCTCATACTCGTGTTTCCTCAGGAATGGATTGAAGGAGTGGATGCGGCCGAAAAGCCCACAGTGCCTTTCTTCGGTGCGGCGGAGAATACGGCGGAGGAAGTCATCGAAGCGCCTGTGATGAACGTCATCGCTGACGAGACACAGACGCACTGTGGAATCTGCAGCGAGAAGTTCGACCAGTACTGGGATTACGACCTTGAAGAGTGGATGTACAGGGGTGCGGTCAAGGTCGAGGGCACGGGCCAGATCTTCCATCAGAAGTGCTACGAACAAGCGTTGGCGATGAGCCAGGCCCAGCAAAAACAAGAGCCGTCCTCTTCAACGTCGTCAACGTCGTCAGATCCTGCGGCGTCAACGTATCCAGTCGATGACGCATCGTCGTCGGTAGGTGCTGGTGGCAACGGGACCGCTTCCTCTTCAGCTTCTCTATTCTGGCTCAAGAAGGAACCAGAAGGAGAGGAGGGAGGTCCCTCACCAGATAATAGAGATACCACCCCCGCAGAAGGTTATCGAGCGTCCGTCGTCTCATGATGAGCTCTCTCTCCCTCTCTTCTCTCGCTCCTTGCTTGGAGTGCGCGTCACACCCTCACCCCACCACCACCTACTAGTGCTCAGCTCCTTGACGACGGGACCAAGATGATGGATGATGGATGGTGAAGCTCTTGCCAGAGGACGATTACCGAGGTCGTCCGCCAGAGCAGCTCATGGTCCTGCACCATGGTCGGTTTCGTTTCGAAAGTCGGCAGCAGAGAGCGTGTGCAATTATTGTCTTGGGTGTGTTGGCTTGATTGTGTGGACCGGTCCCTTCGTGATAGTTCAGCAGCTCTACCGTCCTGCGTTAGTGTTGATCTTGCCTTGAGGGAAGACAATAAATACTTAACAAGCAAGACTCAGTGAAGGTTTTTTTGGCAGTTTTCTCCTCAAACCACGGAGTGTATTTTAACATGTGGCACACCATATTTGGTAATTTACCATTCGAAGTCCACCAATCAGAACAGAGCAGGGTAGATGAGCTGATGGACGGCCTTTAGCTGCCAAAGACCACCAGCAATGCCTTGGGGATGTGTGTGGCGGCTCTCCCTTTGGTAAACAGGATATGGCCCATAACCACCCTGCGCCTACCGCACACGCCACCTTGGGAGTAGGGCTTGGGGCGTGGACAAGACAACGGAATTTCCTTCGCCTTCCGCAGAAGCCAGGGGCACGAAAGGCCGTCGGAGTTAAAGCACACTTGTACGCCAGGTCTGCCAGGATGGTGACGGGTGCGAGTGGAGAGTTTCAGATACTAGTTTGTTAGATAAGCCCGACACGAGACCATCAGGATACCGTGCACCTCCCTCACACACCACTCCCTCAGGTGTGTGTCCGCAGTAACACAAACAACATAAAACTTCCTAAGCTGGCAAGCAGCAAGCATGGAAGAGGAGGTGATGATGACAACGAGCATGATGGACCCGTTTCATGTCCTGCCCATGGAGCTGAGCATGTTGATCCTCAGGCACATGGACCCCAAGGCCGTACTCGTTTCGACTTTCGTCTCCCATACCTGGCATGTTCTGGCAGAGGACGACGCCCTCTGGTACGCGTCGGACAGCATTATTCTTCATTTTCTTTAAATTTTTGTATTTTATTTTATTTCAATTAATCTTTTGTAGAATATTTTCAAAATCAGATCAATTGATCCCTTTTATCGGCAGGAGGGAACGATGCGAAGTGGAGTTACACCAGCGGGATGGATATGCACTGGAGGTACTCAGTAGCATGAAGGATACCCACGGCATCACGTGGAAGGAGGTGTATCTTATTCATGGTAAGTTGCTTGCCATATGTATCCTGTGTTCGTCCTCTGATGAATGAACAACATTAATTGTGCATTCGTTGATGATCGTACCTGGTCATCAGCATTCCACTTCAGGGAGACGCGAGTACTGAGCGAGGAGCACAAGAAGCTGCTGGCGACAGAATGGATGAACCGAGAAATGGCATGGAAGCTGCAGTTCAGGGCCACGAGGGATGGCTTCGAGCCTGCTGCATTCCATCAGCTGTGTGACAATCGAGGGGCCACGATCACCGTGTGCAAGAGCACTAAAGGGTACGAACGAAGCGTATCGTCACTTAAGATGATCATACTCTGATGATGAATCTATCTTCTTCTTCCTCCCTAAAGGTTCGTCTTTGGCGGCTACAATCCTAAGCCCTGGTGTGTAGGCTCCAAGGATCCCGACATGCGCCATAGTCCCGATGCCTTCATCTTCTCCATGATCAACCCTCCAGGCAAACCTCCATGCCGGATGTTCCCCACCAAAGACCCACGCAGCGCTTGCAACTCACACGCTTCCTACGGCCCTTTGTGGGGAAACGGCTATGACTTGGTATACCCCTCAACTGTCCCCTCCACTGTTCGAGTTCCGTCGGAGAGCTGATATCCATGTTGCTGATCACCCTAGGGAGTGTTCGGCTTTCCTGAGGGAAAGGCGAGGTCTGCATGGTGTCGCCTTGGAGCCACGTACACGGCTCCATACGCTGCTTCTGAGATTGGGAATCAACACCACTTCATTGGTGGTGATCCTCGCGACTTTGATCTTGCCGAAGTTGAGGTGTACGTCATTCGTAGAGACCTCGGTCGCCAGCGCCGGCGCAAGGAACGAGCCAAGGTTTGTGCCATTGTAACTCCGAACTTGATGGGCCCTCTGACCTGTCTCACCATCACAGGAGCGAGAAAAGGCCACGAAATCAACAGGATGGGAATGTACCGCATGTTCATTCCGTAACTCTCCGAAACGAGTGCAGTGTGGTGTGTGCAACACTCCACGAGCGCAGAGTAAGCTCCACCTCAGCTCTGGAAGTGGCTTAGTACGGCCACGTTATCAGCAACGCACGATGAGCAGCACCAACATTGCAGCAACATCCACGGGCGGGTATCCCAGCCCAGGCAGCTTCGGGAACTCGCGCTCACTCAGGAACACTATCATCCACAACTCAGGAAGCATGAACGCCGCCGACTCCACCTCAGTGTCGAGTAGCACTTCCAGTCGATCACCACTGGTCAGCACAAGAGTGAACAGTCCCTCGGTTCTGCGAAGGAACAACTCCACGTTGAGTCGATCACCGTCTTCTCCTCGGCGCAATATGGGAGCCAGCGGAGCGACCAGTCCAGCGGTGCAGAGGAAGTACAACGGGACTGCTTCAACTTCGACACTGAGTCGAGGTAGTTCCGCTGGTGCGCGCAAGAACGCATCAGGAGCATCAACTCCGACTGTATCACGACGGAATCAGAAAGGGAACAGCAGTTCAGATGCCCTAAGGCGGATTGTGGAAGAGGAGAGTCCGGCGGCGATGGTTCGCCGACTCTCTCGCGAAAGAGAGCACGACAAGGAGCTTGCAATGGCTGCAGTCATGCGCACCGCCGAGCTTGAGATGAAGGTCGGTGAGGATCGGAGAATGCCGGTTCGCCTTACACGCCACGAGAGCAAGAAGAAGATGAGCAACCGCGAGGGAACCGACATCATTGCCGATGAACCTGTCCCTCGTCAGCGGGAGAGGCCTCTCAATCGGACAGAGAGCCGAAAGAGGGTGGCTTCGAAAGGGAAAGAGAAGGTGGACTCTGATGTGAAAGAGAAGACACCCTCCGGTGCGAGTTCAGATACTCGTGCTAAGGGCGAGAAGATGACACTCTTGCAGAAGATCAACATGCCATCATGGTACGACTTCACTCCGAGTACCAACCAGACCGAGGGATCGACTAGCTCCTCTTCATCGTCGTCTTCGTCATCCTCAACATTGCTCTCTTCGTCATCATCCTCGTCAGCTTCTCTTAAGAAGAAGTCTTCGGGAAAGAAGAAGAGTAAGACGCGATCAGGGGCTTCAAGCTCGTCTCGTAAACCACCACGCATTCCGCCGTCTACAAGGATTCAAACGAACAATGCAGAGCTTAGGGCCAAAATGGGAGAGGATCGCCGTACCTCGCATCAAGCCGAAGTTGTCGATCTATCACCGAGGAGGGCTGAGCGCTCATTCTTCTCACTTCGTCGAAAGAGTGAGCAGAAGGAAAAGGAGAAGGAGAGCCAGTGGAAGCGATTGAATCAGTGGATACGTCGAGGAAAGGTGAATGAGTGAAGAAGCATTTTGCATTAATTGTATCAAACGAACACGAATGATCAACGATCACCTTGTTGTACGTCCATTTGGAAGGTTCAGTTTGTTGATGATGGACTGGTCACGCGTGAAGGCCGTCGTGATTAGCCCATACCGCAGCTGTAGGTGGCGTAGGGGCCTCCACAAAAGTTGGAGAAGTACTCCCACTGTACAACAGCAGCGCGCGCTTGGCCCATCACAACAAGTCGCATTCCACCATGTCCCTTGGCCTGGCAGTATGGTCAAAGTTCATCGTGCGCACTCCAAAGAAATGCATTCAATGAGAGTGATGACTATACCTTGTAGTCGCAGTCGTGCCACAGCAGCACTTGCTCACTGTGCACAAGCTTACTCAATGTCTCGATGACTTCGTCTGCTTGGGGCACTCTTATCCCATCTGTAGACAGCTCCTCAAGGCGATCTCCTGATAACAATACTCAGGGTTAGGTCACCATGATTCCAGCAATCAGCTTCACCAAGCTCGCCTACCTAGTACTTCGGAAGAGGATAGAACTTCAAGCTTCGTTCCAAATGAGAGCTCACCATACATCCATGCATCCCCTTCCATTTTCAGGAAATGGTTACTTTTGAGATCGGGACGAGGAAACCTGACCTTGGCACCAGGGAGGCCTGCGGCAACTGCGCCGGACAGCTGTTCTCCTACATTCATCACAAGAACCAAAGCATAATCATTGATGAGTACTTGATTCGGGAACCGCTGGAAGAGTCTTGGGAAGCACAGGTTACCGATCAGCACGAGTGCTCGTGGAATCGGAAACACCCTGATAGAAGGGAATGCTGCCATCCGTCGGCGATGGAGCGCGTCCTTCACTTGAGGATCGAACGTCTTCTGGAAGTTCAAGAGAGTCGGTTGATCCACTACCTCCGCGCGCTTTGCCATGGCATTAGTGATGAGGTGCGACACAGCTTGTGCGGCCTTGCCAGGCGGCGGCAGGTCTGCTTGGCTCATCAGTTGATCGTGCGGCATCATGGCGCGCACATGGGCAACGAATGCAGTTGCGAGCAGGTCGGCCCTGCTCATTCTGTGCACCACACCATAGGCCCACGCACTCACCTGGCGCAACGCAAGCAACGAGCCTGCACCACAACCATGATAAGTCGACAAATTTAAGAATTGATTTTGATTTTCTCTATAAAAGGAAAAATAAATGGAAATAGTGAAGAAATAAAAGAAAAGGGGGAAGTTGAGTACGCAAGTCTAGGAAGGTGACCACCTCGCACACGAGCTCCCATGGCAGCTTTGCCAGAGGATGGTCGAAGAGGGCCACATCAGAGGATGTCGGTTCGCGCCAGTGCTGCAGTTCGGTATCTGCCTTGGCCATCACCCTGTTCTTCACTGAACTACTGGGCCAGGCCAACATGTTGGCCACAAGCCGTGCGCAGGAGGTGGTCCGGTTTGAGGGAATCGAGCCTTCTTGAGGCTCATGATGATGATGATGGTAGCTCATCCTGTTCTATGCCTGTCCAACAAGAGGGGAAGAAGGAGAAGAGCTCACGGAAAAAGACGAAGAAAATTCTGTCCAATTGCATGAAAAACGTTCCGTACTTTTTCTGCGATATGAAATTTCCCCTGGGGGGCAAGACAAGCACACTTAGCCCATGCCACAATCATAGTTAGCATAGGGGCCACCACAGAAGTTGGAGTAGTACTCCCACTGCACCACGGCTCCAAGTCCTTGGCCCAATACAAGCAGCCTCATGCATCCAAGACCTCTCCCCTGGCCCCAGTTCTTTCAGATCCATGACCTGACAGGAAGCAAAAGAGCCAAAGTACCTTGAAAGAAGCATCATGCAAAAGCATGATCTCATCGCTCTCCACAAGGCCTGCCAGCACATCAATCACTTCTTGTGTCAGCGGCACCTGCAGCCCTTCTCCTGTGATCATCAGACCAAGTGCTTTGCCTGCATCATGCCCACCGATAAGAAAAGCAGATATCAAACATGAGGAATGAGCCTTACCCAATTCTTCAGTAGACAGCAGAGGCACAAGCTCTGCACCAATGGAAAGAGGCTCACCATTGAGCCATGCATCTCCTTCGAACTCTAACCATGAATAGCAGTCCTGGGGGACTGGGCGAGCAAGATTAACCACAGCACCAGATAGACCTTTGGCTACCTCTGCCGCTAGCCTGGCTCCTGCATCATTAACAGCTCAGAAACATTTTAGCAATGTGTGCATGCGGGCACTGCGTACCTAGTGTGAAGAGTGCTGGGTTAACTGGGAACACTCTGATTGATGGGCAAGCTGCCACTGTGCAGCCGTCCTCATCAGGCTCTGCCTTGGGATCCATTGCCTTCTGGAAGGTATTGGCAGGCTGCTCTTCCAGTGGACGTGCGCGCTCACGTAAGGCGGTGGTGATGAGGTACGCCACCATTTTCTCCGTGCTTGCAGGCCGTTGGTCTTGTGGCCTTGATGAAAGCATGTGATCCACGACCTTGTCGAGGATCAACTTGTCATCAATTCCATGGACAAGACCGTAGGTCCACGCGTTCACCTCGCGCAACATCAACACCGATCCTGCATCAACATTCATACATGCTTTCATCAGTATTCTCTTTTTCATGTTGTCGGTTTCTTTTTCTTCATGGGTGGTTTGTGTGTACGCAAGTCAAGGAAGGCGAGCAACTCGCGCAAGGTCTCCACCGGCAGCAGCTCCAGGCATGACCTCTGTACTTGGTCGTCACGACTGGACGTTGCTACGCGCTCGCGCCATTGGCGAAGCGCGTCATCGGCCTTGTTGGTCACGGCCCTCCTTGAAACGGCTGAGGAAGACGACGCAAGGCACGTCACCAGCTTCGCACCGTGGCGTACTAACTGGGGTCCACCAGCTGTGGGTTTCTCTCTTTCAGCCTGGTGCTGCCCCCTGTCGGTTTTGGTACTCTTTCTTGAGCTTTGTTTGTTCCCCATCCTCTTCTTGTTGACCGGTGGTACACGTTGACTTGTCTACAATTTCACCTTCTGTGTTGGCAATAATTGAAACAAATTTCGCAATATGCAAATAAATTTTCGTTTTGAAAAAAAAAGCAACCGAGAAAGGTGACGTGGCACGCCACTTTAAATTTCTCCCGCAGCGCGTCATTGTTGCTGATGTTGATACAACGAAACTGTAACGCTGGGCCAACAAGAAAAGAGCTGATCAGTGCTTCCTCTTATCGAGCTTCTTCTTCGCCTTGAGCGCAGCCTTGAGCTCCTCGCGGGTGTAGTCGGTCAGCGAGCGCGTTCCGGAAGAGGCAGAACCGAACTTGGCCGGATTGATGCGCTTGGTCCATTGAACCAAGGCCTCCACGAGTGCCTTGACCTTGTTGCGCACGTCTTCGTCAATGATGTCGCCCTTATCATTGGTGATCTTCTGTCCGCCAAAGAGATTGATATTGACCTCAGGCTTGTTGACAAAGTGCCAGTCAAGGTAGATAGTGATCTGTCGGAGGTGATACTGCGCACGGCTGGTGCCTGCAGTTATTGTCGCTTTAACTCCTATTGGCAAATACGCTACTTTGAAGCCGGTCACACGTACCCATCGCGCCTCCAGCGCCCATGATGGCGACTGCCTTGTTTAAGGCCGGGAAAGATGTCCATGTTTGGTCGTCGGGTCTCGACAGCCAGTCGATAGCATTCTTGAGTGCGCCTGACACAGAGTAGTTGTACTCAGGCGTGGCAATCAGTACTGCATCGGCGGATCGCACGGCCTCCCGCAACTCCTTGATAGCGCCGACGAATCCTTGCTCCGATTCTACATCAGCGTCGAAGATGGGCAGCTTGCCCACTAACGGAGTCAAATCCACGAACTCAACTTCGGGAATCGCCTTAGCGAACTCGGCAGCCGCTCTGATGAGGCCGGTGTTGGCCGAAGCATCGCGGAGGGAACCAGACAACGCCACAATCTTGAGGGTGGAGCTCATCGTTAACCGATAGCGAGTGAATGAAGAATGAAGAACGACTCATCGAGCTGCTTTAATCGTGGTGAGAGTGTGGGTCGCACGTGCTATCGCCGACATGCAATCAAGTATCGCCAATCATGTGAACTCCGGCGGCCTTCGTACAGCTTCTAGAAGCCGGCCGGAGCGGCATCTTACTGTTTACAGCCTTGCGTGTTCGGCACTTTTCGCCTGAATTACCCGACAAGGGAAGAAGTCAGCTAGCAAAACTGACTGTCGCAGATTATGTCCTGTTATGGACAATACCTGCGACCCAAGGAAAGAGAAATCAGGGGCATGAATTGATCGCGTTACTGCTGGACGGTGTGTACAAAATCAATGGGAGAGGAGGATTCAACTTGCCCGATGCCGCCTGGGGCGTCACTCAGGGCCAAGCATGTTCTCTGGCCGGACCCACTGGTCGAATTGCTCCGAGGTGAGAAGTCCCAGGGAGAGGCAGGCCTCCTTCAACGTCGTGCCCTCCTTGTGTGCCTTCTTGGCGGCCTGGTGATGTAGAAAGGGAAGATTAGCCAAACGAGCGACAAATGTGCTGAAGAAAAGGTTGGTGTACCTTGGCAGCGTTATCGTAACCGATGTGCGGATTGAGAGCGGTCACGAGCATAAGCGATTCATTCAGCAGTTGGTTGATTCGCTTTTCGTTGGCTTGAATGCCCACTACGCAGTGCTCGGTAAATGACAGCGAAGCGTCGGCAATCAGTCGTATAGAGTGAAGAACATTCCTGTGAGGCATTGCTTAGCGTTTCTGAGAAGGAAAACCTACAAGTAGAGAAGTATACCTGATAATGACAGGCTTGAATACGTTCAATTCAAAGTTGCCAGAGGCTCCGGCGACGGACACAGCTGCC
>CDEZ01018260.1:0-16948 GCA_000826365.1 Acanthamoeba royreba | reverse complement strand
GACAAGGAACGCCGACATCAGCTCCTTACCAGCCTTCTCGCACCCGCCTCCGTCTCGTCGGAGCTCAAGTCCTTTATCCTGGGCGTACGTAAACGTCAAGGGCTTTCCTGCTTCTTTTATCTTATCATCATTCCATTTACAGCTGCTGGGCGGTGAGGTGAGTGAGAGGCTGGGATATGAAGGCCCTCAAGCAGTCAAGGTTCATCCTTTCTTCAGCGATGTCCGTAAGTCTTCCCTTCTCTCTGAACTTGGAGCCTGTATCATTCTCCAAGTTAATGGAATCGCCATGGCAGAGTGGGAAGCGGTGGTCAACAAAGAAGTGGAGTCTACTTGGAAACCCAGCAGTGAGAATGGAAGCGGCATTTTGTCAGAACAGGAGAGGGTGCGCCAAGGACCTTGGGAAGGACACGACCTGCTTGAGTTTGATTCAGATAAGGCCATCTTCGAAGGCGATGGCCTCATTGCTCCAACCCTTGGTACTGGATGATTATTGGTGAAATGGTTTGCGAACGATCTAGACTAACGACATCATGCAGTGGCCAAGATCAAGAAGGGCAAGTTCCACGGCGAGACCATGGTGAAGCCGCTGGTGCAAGCCGATTATCAGAGCTTTCTATCCACAACGCCCAGTGGTGTCGCAGCTGAAGCCGAGGCCTTCCCTTCGCTGACGTTGCTTCAGCTCAATGCAGAGAACGTCGAGGACAGCGAATCAGTCGAACCGACGGAAAACAGCGACAAGAAGATCAAGAAAACCAAGATCAAGAACAAAGCCAAAGCGAAGAAGCAAAGCAATGAACAGCAACCCGCTGATGAACCAGAGAATGAGGAAGACGATGAGGATGAAGCGAAGCGAAGCAAGAAGAAAACCAAGAAGAAGAAGAAAAAGGAGAAAGAGAAGGAACGAAAGGACAAGAAGAACAAGAAGAAGCAGGACGAGAGCCTGTCCAGCAGTACCTCACCACGCAAGTTCAGCCCACGCGAGCGACCACGAAAGAAGGAGCGAAAGGAAAAGGACAAAAAGAAGACCCCCAAGCGTAAGGAGCTTCCTGTCCTGCTTCCCAACCCTCTCGATGATATGGGCTACTCTTCCTAGATGCTCCTTATGATCCTGATGGTGGTACCATTATCATTTGGAAACAATTACGCTTGGCATTTTGCTTTTATCAATCGAAAACATGACAACGTTTTCGTTTTTTCGAAATGCTTACAAAACTTTTGAAATTTCGTGTTTAGCCTCGACCGATGGGGAGAGGAGGCGAAGAGGACGGCGAAGCAAGGTGGTGGCGGGAGGAGGTGGGGCGTGCGGTGCCCGAAGTGGTGGCGCGTGCCATCACCACCCCACTGGATGTGATGAGCATCCTGCTACAATGCGGTCCTGGTCCCGCCACCACCGCCACCACCTTGCCGCCATTACGGACTACCTCAGAGTGGACGGCCATGCCCCATGGGCACCTCCACAAGTACTGGACTGGCACCGCCCTCTCCTGTCTCCGACTCCTGTGCCATCGTCTCTTTCGAGTACGTTTTTTTTCTTTATTTTATTTTCTTTATTTTATTAAATAAATTCGAGATTATTATTTTCTATTTCAATTTATTATTTATTTAAGAATTGTATGCTGATATATATATGTGGCTGCAGGCAGGCGTGTGGTACGAAGCGGAGACTCAACTGAAGGCGGCACGTCGCAGGCTGGGCGCGCCGGTGTGGGGCCGCGATCGATGGTGGCTGTCGCTGGTCATCTCAAGCATGGCCACTGCCGGCGCCACGGTGCTCACCTACCCGCTGACTTGTCTACGGTGCGCGCATTGATTCCAGTTGATTGATCATGCCATGCTCACGACCGTGATGGTGGCTGCAGAATAAGGACTGTGGCACAGTTGATGCGACCACAGGGCATGCGCTTGTATTCAAACATGTGGGATACCTTCATGCAGGTGTACCGAGAGGAGGGAGTACGACGCGGGCTCTTCCTCGGATTGCTGCCCCTTGTCATCGGGGCCGGTACGGGGAATTGTACTGATCAAGCGTGACCAACAAACTCTAATGGCAACTGCAGTGGTGCTTGATATTGTGGCCTACTTGGCCTATCAGGCTCTCTGCCGGATATCAAAACGAACAAGCATTGACTTGGCTGGAGGAGAGGAGAAGTACGGGGAAGGCCAGATGGCCATCTTTCTGCGAGGATGTTTGGCCAACATGGTCGGCCTCATACTGAGCCATCCGTTTGAATTTATCAGTCGAAGGTATGGTGTTTGCACTGCCTTACGTATTCGAAGATGGCTGAATGTACAGTGCATCACTATAGGATGATCATTGAACGAGTGTTAAAGGCACCAGTTGGGACGAGCGAGGGCATGACAGCCCTGATTCGACGAATTGCAGCGGAGGAGGGCACTCGAGGATTTTTCCGTGGCCTGTGGCCTCTCCTCCTGCGGGTGGCCCCCTACATGGCCATCGCCTTGGCCTTCCATATGTTCCTCGGCCGCCAGTAAATGCACATTAAGCAAACCACCTCTGGATGTTATGCCAAATGACACACTTCTATCACATCTGTCATGCTGATCATCTTCCCTGTTGCACACAGAGTGTGTCACTGATGGAGGAGTACACCCTGCCGCCACCGCATGCCATGGGAACATGAGAAATTGGGCCAAGTTATGGTACCCATGCATGGGCTTAACTGTTGCAACAGTTTCGGTGGAAACGCGACTAGGGACAAGAGACACACACCTCGTTGGCAACAAGAGGGCACACGTCGGAAAGAATGCCGCTGTAGTGTAGGCTGCCGGCCGCACACCGAGCACACGCCAGGTCCCAGCATTGGATATAGCCGAGACCTTCCAACGAGCCCACGAACTCGGCTTCGTCCGGCGTGCACTCCACACAACAAGAGTCACACCCAAAGCCGTCGGGGTCGTCACATCGAACCAGCGGGGGGTCGCGGTACGACGAGTCGGTGGGGCACAGCGCGGAAACCGATGAAGTGGACGGAGGCGCGGCGCCGCCTACCAACCGCCTGGCGGCAGCTAACAGTGGATCGCCGAGACCGTTGTAGAGGGGGTCTGGCCCTCCCGCAGTATCAATGTCAGCTTTAACATCGCCGGGCACCGAGTGGATCTTGAAGATCAGCTTCGTAGCCGTGATTTGTAACTTTTGTTGGATCAGCGCGATCGCTTCTGGCGCCGCTTCGGCCGCTTCCTGCATTCCGTTGATCAGGGACCGTACGCCGGTGGCTATAGATGTAACATCGGCAGCGGTCTTGGTCCAGGCCAGCGCGTTGGAGTTTCGCACGGTTGCGACGTCCTCGCAGTATTGGAGGTTTTGCTGGAACACTTGCATGCACCTGCCTCTGTTGGATGTTCCGGGTGGGCAATGGACAGCCGGATCAAAGTTGGACTCACAGTTCCACACGCTGAAACCTCGCAATCCAAGCCGTACAAACTCGAAGGCTCCCTTCCCGACCACATAGCCGGCGCCTGCCCCCAGGACTGGGCCACCTGCTTCGGTGCCTGCCAAGGTGGCCAGATTGCTGAGAGCACTAATGAGGACTCCTTCGACAATGCCGAATCCCACCTCCAAGGCGCCTCCTTTGGCTTCGTCTGGGATGGTGCCATCGTTTCGTGCTCTCAAACGTTGGAAGGCCGCAGCTGTTTCCGGGTCAAACGAGACCTCTTGGGTACTCTCTGGGCTGGTCAGCTGAGCCTGCTCTGGTTCCTGTTCTGTGGGCTCCTCTGTGGCCGTCGGTTCGGTTTGCTCTTCTTCGGCGCTGGATTCTCGGAGAGAGAATGCCTCCCCCACGATGCCTGATCGAGCTCCCCACAGGTTTGCAGTCGCGGCCGCCGCATCGGAGCGGCCTACTGGGCGAGCTCGGGTGGGGGCAGGGCTGGCGCGCTTGAACTGCTGCGATGAGGAGACGGCGCATTCGGTGATGATGGTGTAGAGGAGGTAGCTGGTCATGTTGAACACCTCCGCATTCATTGTGGCTAGTGAGAAGTTGGTTGGTGAGCCCATGGCAAACAGGGCCGAGGGCAAGATCTGAGGATACCCCGATGCGACCGCGATGGCGACGGCAGCAAACTGGCCGATGAAAGCCCCCGTGGCAGGAAACTGGCTATAGTTGAACTGCGTGACGTTCCATACCAACAAGACGCACTCGCTGTCCAATGTGGTGGCATTGGGATTGGGAGCGATCGGCGCTGCCGGTGCAACGGATGTTCGGTTGGATGGTAGCGGTAGGCCTGGGTTCGTTGCGCTCTGGGCGCTCACGTAGAAGGTTAACCTTCCGACCTTGAGGGTGCCGAGGTAAGGCGCTAACAGACACCCTGCCAAGAGTAGCACCCAGGCAGTAGGCAGCGAGGAAGGTGCCGACATGCTCACGAGCGTAGGAAGGGAAGGGGCAAAGGCACTCACGCCCCACCACCCAACCGGTTATATATAGTACTAACGATCCTGTTAAAGCAAGAGTGATCGGCCGCTCAATTTTGGGCCAACAGTTGGTATGAAGAGAGCGACAGGCTGACGTCTCCAAACTGATACTACTGAGCCGCATTCGTGCCATGATGATGAACCCCCATGGAAGGAGCCTGCTTTGTCCAAACAATTCCAAGGGGTCAGAGTTTCATCTGCAGTTGTCAGACAACATCTGAGAGCGGTAGTAGTGTATGACAAAGTTACAGCAACAAACAAACTGGATCAGAAAGAGATACAAGTGAAGAGGCACATTCAGCAGCAAGTGAAACCTTCAAGAAGAACCGATGGCAAGCAAAGACCGACCAACAGAACGATCGTTTTCAGCCCAAAAACATCAGAGTATTTCGATCGTTTCATGTGGAGAAACAATCCCAATGAAAATTCGTCAGAATAGACGGGAAAGTATCCCAGGCGCTTGGGGTGAGTTGAGATCGCCCCTGTTTTGATCGGGCAGGAGAGCAGGAGGCAAGTGTTCAAACAGCAGATGTACAAGCACCGATGGAACATGGCGAAGCGAGTGGCCATCAGAAGATACATTCACACTCTGGCTGCAGAACCTCCACTTCTTCTCCGCTCTGGTCTGGGTAGGGGTGCCTTGCCGCCTCGTCATCCCTTACGCAGCTCCCCACAAGCATCCCTTGTACGGTGGAGCGTAAGTGGGCGTCCTGTGCACCACCACTTCAATGGACGCAGAAGCGGCACGATCATGCAGGCTCGGTTATCCTCCACAGACTCTGCAGCAGTACGTGGAAGCAGCGATGAGGTCACTCCTCCGTCAGCACCGACAGGTGCCGTAAGTAGGAGAGATTCGGACGGCGAGAGTGGAGGAGAGCTTCCCCTTCCTCCGCCCGAATCAATAGCTTCCTCCGCTGACGAAGGAATGGAAGACCAAGCGCACGAGGGTGAGCACCTTAGCCAAGAGAGTGAACAGAATGCCGCGAAGGAAGAGGAGAAAAAGGATACCGAGGAACAGGGAGGCGGTGTAGGGCAGGCCATCAAGAGCGTTGTCTCTTCCATCGCGCAGACTGGTACCACTCCTTCGTTTACGTTGTTAGCCACTGCAGCTGATAACTGATCAACCAAAATAGTGGTTGGACCGAAAGCGGCAGACACTGTCAGTGGTACCATCCCATTCCTGAGTGTTGTTGATGTGCAGGATTTGTTGATATGTCAGTGTCAAGATGTTGGCGGAGAGGGAGGAGACGGGAGAGGAAAGAGTGGTACACCTCAAGATGAAACCAAAACCGCTTTGGTCCCTGCTCCTGCTGACGGTGTCATTCCTCCTCTCTTATTGCAGAGAAGGTGGTCCAGGTTACTAACGCCGTCGTGGAAAACGGAACAGAGGTCGTAGAGACCGTAACGAGTGGTGTCGTTGCTTCCGCGACTGAAGTGGCTGCTGCAGTTAAGGAAACAGTTGAGAATACAGTCGAGATCGCCAAAGAGGCCATCGAAGCTGGAAAGGTACCGCAGATTCTTCGATGAGGTCGCGGTTAGCCACTCGATCTGAGGACTTTCCTCAGGACAAGACGCTGGAAGGAGCGGTCTCGCAGATGGTCAAGGTACTCAAGGTCTCGGTGTACGAACTGGTGGATGAGGGCTTCACCAAGGCCACGGTTTCATCCGGAGTCAATGTGATGGGCGTAGTCAATCTCAATGTATCCGTACATCTCGAAGAGCAGATGGCAGTGCACTTCAAGCGACTTGAGTCAAAGGAGAAGAGGAAGAAGGCCGCCAAGGCAGCAGCTCGAGCTGCTGCAGCAGTCGAGCAGGTCTCACCCGATGCAGCCCCGGCTACGCCTTCACCAGCTCCATCGTCATCTGCATTCTCGGAGGAAGACCGTAAGCGAGAAGAGAAGAAAGCCAAGCGACCAGAGAAAGCGAAAGAGCTAGTCAAACGAATCATAGAGGGCGATGATCAGGTGCTTAACGAAGATCCTAAACAATCCGCTTCAACCGGCCCCTCCCCACCGGTACCCACGTCCACTCGGGGACGCAAGCGAGCGATGGTGAAGAAGGAAGAGCCTCCACTCGATCTCCTACCTCACCCGGCGAAGTGACTTCATGGGAAGGGGTAGCCTCTTCTAGAAAACGTCGTGTCTGTGAGCTTAGAGATGGTTTGAAGAAAGAACTTGTTTTACAGTGATAGATGTTGAAGAGGAGATAACCATTTCTCAACTTGGTGTCCGGTGATGATCATGTGCGTGCGGTACCGGAACGTTTGTAAGTAGGAACGTTGCTACCGGATCCACTGTTCGTGAGAAGTGAGGAACCTGAGCCTTGGGTAGAGCTGTTGCGCTTGAGGAGCGGGGAGAAGAAGATCTTCTTCCGCTTCTCCGACGCTCCTTGCATGAACCATTCCAGCACGATCCGCACGAGCTTGTCCCACGCCTCGAAGGCCTGCGAGCCAAGAATGGTTTCAATCATTGATGGCGAATGATGGTAAACAAGAGGTCATACCTGCTGTGTGTAGAGATTCCCCAATGCCTCTTGAATCATCATGATAACAATCCGGCCTGAAAGAAGCATGAGATGAGGCCTTGGCGTCAGTACGGGATGGGAAATATCTGTACCAAACTCCTGAACCTCTGGAAGTGTGGAACGGCTTCCAGCATGGGATTTTCCAATACGAGCGAAATGCTCTTGCAGCGAGACCCACGGGGGAGGACTGTGCGAGGTGATTTGTTCGCAGGCATACCACAGCTGACTCAGGAACGAAGCGGCCGACTTTTCTCGTTGCTGCTTTTCGTACAATTTCTGCACACATCAAGAGTTAGATAGTTGCTGAGGAGGACACAAGGTGAAGCAGGGCTGGCTTCTCTGAGGAATATACCTTCAACTCTGGGCACTGATTATACTTTTTCTTGTCGGGGAACTTCTCCCTCACGTGAATGC
This sequence comes from Acanthamoeba royreba, assembly GCA_000826365.1. Taxonomy (NCBI): domain Eukaryota; phylum Discosea; order Longamoebia; family Acanthamoebidae; genus Acanthamoeba; species Acanthamoeba royreba. The sequence continues at coordinate 9,585 of CDEZ01018260.1, read as the reverse complement.
GTATCACTGCAGATGGGCGAAAAGGTTGGTTGGTTGGGTTTTGAAGGTCATGATCCCAGAAAGATGGGACAACGTACGATCAAATTCGTTGTCGTTGCTGTCCATGGCCACACGCGTTTGACGCCACGTCTCACGAATAAGAATGACATCCTCTGGGGTGAGCTCAACGTCAGCTTCATCCTCTTCTCCCTTCGCTTTGTCCAATTCCTTGTCCTTTCCTTTCTCCTCTCCTGAAGTCACAGCAAAGCTGGCTTCGCCTGTGAGACACAACCCAATGTAAGTTCGAGATGATTGTAGCGGAACTAAGTCACCATGCATGATGATGGTCCCTACCTCCATTCGTCGCGACGTACTGCTCCGCAGCGCGAACCATGACGTCGCACACCGCATCATAGGTGATGCTCCACGCAGCCCTGATCTGCATTGCCCGTACTGTGAGTTCACTTTCTCGATTGTGCGATGCATCAGAACAACGTGAATGTACCTCATCATTGAGTTGGTCACCAAGGTACTGCTCCAACAACCACAGGAGCGAGGCGCCTGCACCACAACGCGCACAATATGAGGCATGTCAGCTCTCAGAACATGCGTGCGATCCTGCAGCAAGGGGGGATGGACGTACGCATCGTCTGGTAGTCCTCTTTGGTGGCGTGATAGGCCAGGTGCCGCCGCGCCAGCCCTTCCAACTCCGGCACTGCATTAATTCCCGCGTTGAATTTTTTTAATTAATTAATTAATTGATATTTTTTTAATTTTATTTTAATTCTGTTTTAAAAAATAAATAACGAAAAAGAACGAAAAAGGGAGGACACGAACCGATGGTGTCGGGCTTGCCCAGCTGTTCCACGATCTTGTTCATAAAGATGAACATCTTGCGCGCATGCTGGTGTCGATCTGGTGTCCATCCAGCTCAGTCCCGATGAATACGAAATAAAAATCATTTGAATTTATTATTTAAAAATTAAAATAAATATTAAAAATAAATATTGGGAAGGGAGAGGAGTTACCAGAGACGAAGTAGGGACGGAGTTGGGGATTGGCGTCGAGGAAGTGGGCGATGAGGCGTTCGAGGGCCTCCACCCCGACCTGGTTGATCACCCGCCATGTTGCCTGCACCACCGTCCGCTCCCCCTTGGTGGGCCACCCCGCTATGCTTCCCTCTGACATGTGACTTTTTGTGAGGTAGGTATGTGGGGTATGGGGATGAGGAACACTGGGGAGTGCACTCGGAACCTCTCCTTCCTCCCTTCTTCCCTGAGGTGGATTGGCCTAAGTTGGCTTGATTGCAATTAAACCAACCGTGCACGCGCCAGGGTGAACTAAAGCGACGGTCGAGCCGGCAACCAAATGAGAAATTCGAGTTATGTCAATCTTCGAAGGTACGACATGTTTTAAATTCCTTTCTGTCCTGAACTGGGCAACGGGAGAACGAAAGCGACAGAGGCAAGGCCACCTAACAAGAAGGGGCAGCAACAAGAAGGGGACTGCCACTCCACAACTCGCGACCATACTCAATACAAACAAGAGGGGCTCGTTTGCCCCTCTTTGTCCCTTCCTCCTTCTGCGGTTGCTGTCCTGCCGCGTCTACCGTTGCTGTCAGCCCTCCGCTTCACACAGCATTCATCCTATCATCATAAGTTTTGAACCGGTCCCCACCTGGTGGTCGGTCCAGTGGTTACGGGTGGTAACTACGTACGCTGCACCTTGTTTTCGTTCGCGTCGCGCACGTACAACGGCAAAGATACCACGTTGGAGACGTTGAGCTTGACCAAGAACTGCGCGAGGTCAGCCAGCACACAACACATCATTCTCTTCTTTTTGTCTTCTACCTGCATGTACGTCCTCCCCTCACTCCCCATGTGGGGTTCTGCTTCGTTTCCCCTTTCTATTCTACTTCTTCTTTTGTCCTGACTGTTCTGTGGTGGGTCGCCTGGTGTTGTCTACGACCTCGGTAGGTCGGAGTTAAACTTTTCGTCTTCGTGTTCGTTCCCCTCTACACGACTACCCCCTTGTTCCTGTGTGCTGTGCTGCACATCTTCTGTCTCTACACAAAGAACTCACCCAGGACCTCCCTCTACACAAACAAACAAATACAGAACTTGTAGAGGCAAGTAGAGAGAGAGAGAGAGAGGGAGAGCAAGTAGAACAAGAAGATCAATCAAGAAAAAGATTAAAAGAACAAGTAGAGCAAGAGAAGATGTCAGGAGAACAGCAGACAAGGCAGCAGCAGGGAGGAGGAGGGGAAGAGGGGGACCTCCTCACGGAGCTGCGAGCACTACTGAAGGAGTACAAGCGCACCGCCTCCAAACAGAAGAAACGCACCAATCCGCCTGGTGACGACAGCTCGTCTTCATCTTCGTCCCCTTCCACATCTTCCACATTCGACATTGTAATGAATGGGCTGGACAGGGAGGCCAACTTCGTGGACAGGCTCCTCAGAGAGGCCGAGGCCCACAGCCCGGCCTACGTCGCCCTCGTCCGCTCCAACCAGGCCGTTGATGGCCTACTCGCCCTCATCAAATACTCCATGAAGAAGGAAATCGCTCGCTCAGGTACACCCTCCATCCTACGCCGATTTTTGTCATTTTTTCTCTGATTCAAAATGACTGAAAATCAAAGATATCAAATCGAAGGATTGGCAAACTCTCATTTTATATAACTGCATTTTCCTTTTTTAAATATTTAAAAAAGGATCGAATCGACGCATAATTCGAATATTCGAAATAAATATTATGTGTCGACATGATCATGAAATTTCGCGCTAACGATCGTCTCCAGAAAGTCTCGATGTGCTCTTCCGGGCAGATAGCAATTGCACCAACCTGATGAAGGGTACTCTTGTTCTTCATGATTCTGATCGCCCTTGCCAAACTCACATTTCTTCTCGTGCGCAGTGTACGCTCGCATGGTAGGGCTGAGCTATCTCTATCAGACTCTTGAACCTCTGATAAACCGAGTCTGGCTTCACCCAGACAACTATGAAGTATGGACTCTTATCGTATGTTCGTGAGTAATCAATTGAACTGATGATATCGAATGATTCACGCAGATTGAGAACAGTTTGATCACGAAGAAAAACCTCAAGCGTAATCTGGAGAAGCTTACAGTAACCGTACAGCTGTTCATTGACACAATTATTAACTCCATAGAATACTGCCCTCCGTATGTCTCAAGAGCTTCCAGATGTGATGACAACGAGAGAGCTAATATTTTCACGTATAGGGCCATTCGCGAGCTATGTCGACAAATGCGTAAAGCCGCAGAGAAAAAGTGGGAAGGCGCCGGCGAGGATGCTTCCTACATCGGTACCAACTTTCAGGTCTTGGAAAATTTAGCCTTACTGCTCACACTTCGTCGATTGTAGGTGGGTTCATTTTCCTTCGATTGTTCTGTCCGGCCATAGTGTCACCAGTCAAGTATCAGCTTATCCCTGTCGAGCTCGCACGTATGTTTGCCTCTTCCTCCCAGGTCCAGGCTGGATGCTCATGTCTTCTTCTTTGCTCTACAGAAAAGCAGCCGGAGGTTCAGAAGACTCTGTTAGTAATCACCAAGACGCTGCAGAAGGCAGCTAACAACTCCACGTTTGCCAAGGGCCAGCACCTGGCCAGCCTTAATCCCCTCATATTGGCTAACCAGAAGCCTATTGCCACCTTCCTTCATGACGTTTCCCTCTCCGAGAGCGGTTCGTGGCTTTCCTTCTTACAATCTGATCGCCATTTTGGTCCTGACAGCCATTCTCTTTGATCATGCAGTTCGGAGAGATCGGAAACAGCCTTGACTCGGCGTTACGCCCTCATTGCAACATTGCAACCATTTTTATTGTACACTCCCAATTATCATCACAATAATCCCTTCATGGCGGACATTCTGTTGCACACTTCCCGTTCCGCTTGCACTTAGGCTGAGGCCAAGGACGAATCCTCCTCCTTGGGTACGGGTTTGCCATCGTGGAAGAGGCCCTCTATGGGCGGGTCACCAGAAGCGAAGCTGTAGCGGCCTTGCCCTTCAAACTTGCCCTTCGCAAAGCAACCCTCGTAGACGTCCCCATTCGGGTATGTGTACCGCCCCTCCCCCGACATGGTCCCCATCTCGTACTCGCCTTCATACACAGTCCCGTTCAGTCGAGATTGCTTCCCTTGCCCGTGCCGCAGCCCATCCTGGTAGTATCTCAGGGTGAGCCGGATGAAAGACATACGTTCGGGCACCTGCATACCTTGAATCCGCCTTCGTACTCAGAACCATCAGGCAGCAACAAGCGCCCCTTCCCCTCGGGTTGGCCATCGACCAACTCCCCTTCGTAGCGCGTGCCGTTCGCGTAGATGTACTTGCCACGACCATGAGGCTGGCCCTTCTTGAACTCGCCCTCGTACGTGTCGCCCTCCTCTACCAACTTACCCGTTCCCTCTCGCTCCCCTTTGACGTAATCTCCCACATAATAGTCCCCCGATGCCCGTTTGTATGTTCCTGCCCCGCCTGACCGTTAGCTTTAAATTGATTGATCAGCTACTAGCCCAGGCCTACCTTTACCGTGTCGCCGTCCACGGTGCCACTCGCCGATGTACATGTCCCCATTGGAGAAAGTCATCTCACCCATGCCGTGGCATTGTCCTCTCTGTGTGCGTGTAAGTGTACTCTACTATCATGTGAAGATAGGCAAAAGTGAAGCTACCTTGAAGGCGCCACGATAGACACATCCGCTTGCATAGGCTAGCGTTGCCTTTGGTCCACTTGGCTTGTTTTTCTGTTGTATGGCTTATGTTAGCATATCTCAACAGGAAGTGGCGATTCTGACAGCTGCTATACCTTGAACGTTCCCGTATAGCGGTCGCCATTACTGTATACAAGCTCTCCCTCCTTGATATTCCCATTCTTCACCCATCAAAGCGGAGAAAAGTGAGGCTCTGAGGCCACAACAATCAAGTACGGCTGCTCTTCGTACCTCGTAGATACCTGTCAGCACGTCACCATTGCTATAGCGGTAGGTACCTCGCCCGTGGAATTTGTCATCCCTGTACCAAGACAGTCGATTAAAAGGACCGATAGAGCATATAAGAAGTGGAATCATCACACGTACTTATATTCACCCTCGTGGCTGTGCCCTGTTGGAAGGATAGTTTTGCCCTTTCCATCGAACCTGTCGCCCTGAGCGAAAGGGAATCAGTTGAGGGAATGCCACACACAAGAGCCAAGCCACAACACGGGACCGCCCAGATCATGGTACACCTACCTTAAAACTGCCCTCGTAGATAGCACCGGAGGCAAAGGCGAACTTGCCTTGTCCCTCAAAGGCGCCCTTTACAATTTGGCCTGGACCCCCAGCCAGTGTTACGATCGATAGGCGAGGAAAGTGTACATTCACTTACCTTCGTATGAGGTGCCGTTGGCAAACGTGAACTTGCCGTAGCCGTGTGGCTCACCGTTCTGAAACTCTCCCTCATATCTGCAGGGGAAAATGGTCAACAGCCCTCCATGAGTTCAGCAGTACTGAGTCTCCTGGAGTCGTACCGATCACCGTTCTTGTATTTATAAATTCCTTTGCCGTGCTTCAGGCCTCCCTTCGTCTCGCCTGCTCAGAGATATCAGTGCTCAAGCGAGAGCAAGCCAAGGAGAAGATTAGGAATCGGTACCCTGATAGTAGTCTCCATTGGGAAGCAGGATTCCTTCATTCACCAATACCGCATTCAAGGCAGAGTCCGTCGCAGTCGATGAAGAAGAGGATGAGGGCGTGGGTTGGCCTCTTGATCTTCTTATGTGAGCAATAACAGGAACAAGAGGCGGATGCTTGTCCTCAATGTGGGCAAGTTCAGTGTCGTCGAGAGAAGAGAGCACGTTATAGGCCGGGTGGGAGTATATGAACTCGGGTGGCGGTCCCTCCTTATTAGATACAGTGGCCTTGTGTTCTGTCCCAGATGAAGTGCCGAAGATGAAAGAGGCAAACTTATCAATAAGGCTGGTGTTATCCACTGCTTTCTTGCCCTGGTTTTTCCTGCACACAGGACTTATGAACAACGCTCGTGCAGTGAACTCCTGATGGCACCAATGTACTTTTTCTGTGAGCGGTTCTTGGACACGTCAGCAATACCCAGAGATGCCAACTCGTCACTGCTCAGTCCGGAGCCCTTGACGGCGAAGTCAATGTCCTTCTCCCCAAGCTGCAATGTTGGAGGGTAAATTAGTGAGGCTCGTCAGCAGGTGGAAGATGAGAATGAACCTGAGTTGCCCCTGCGGATCCGAGGGATTGTACAGGACAAGGGTTGTCCGTGTAGATCGACAGAGCGAATGTTCTGCAAGAATGAGAATCAGAATGGGGAGTGTAAAGAAGGGAGGAATAACAAACCCTTCTTGATTGGGATTAAATGTACTGGGAATGATGACGTAGCATTGATTGGGTTCCAGCTGTCCACTCAGTGTGACTGTGGAATCGTTCACATCAGAGAAAAGAAGTTAGTACATTGATATCAAAGAGCACAGAGTAGAACCGGCACCCTCGCGAACATCGCTGAAGTTGCAAGTCGCCATCACGTCATCAGCTACAACAGTCACCTTGCGAACGTTCGTATCTACAGTAACAATTTCGACCGTCACGGTGCAGCCGCAAGATATTACGTTTTGAGCGTGGCAGTACCATTCGTGGTAAGTAAGACGAGACCGATACTAGTTGTAGGCAACCCCGTCAATCGGCTATCAGTCTGTTAAGGTCATCAGAATAACATCTGACAAATAAAGGAAAGGGCATTTGCGCGATACTACCTGTGTCAGGGATGCGAAGAGTTGAGTTTTGGTGGTTGGCTTAATAGTGTATTGTGGATTGTACATCCAAGTGTCGTTGTTGAGACATCTGTGGATAAGGAAGAATGAGTGGGCAACGAATACTCTTGGTGGTGAGCTGGTAACGAACCCTCCAGCTGCTTGGCCCTTCCATTCGCCTTCCACAGCGACACGGTTCCACTTAGCACCCACTTCATCTTGATAAAGCCTGTGCACTATTCTCAGCACACGATATTGCAGATAGCTCTGCAGACATACCGGCAGAGGTAAAGCCGATTGTAGTGCTTGGTGAAGTCCTGTAGATTCATCCAAAACAGTCCATCGTCCTTGTTTTGGTGGTCAAGCTTGCCCTGTGGCGGTGTACATTCCCTAGCGTGAGTGACGCGCAAGTCATTGAAAAGAGTAAGGGATAAGATGTACGGCCACGGAGGATGTGTTCCATATGGGATCTGAGTCACTCCACTTGCCGGTCCACTCGGTTTGTCCCCATGGGTTGCGTAGCTGAACGAGCTTCTCCCCGCCCAAGTCAACCACTTTCGTCACGCCATACGCGTGTTTCTGGATATACAGGTTGCATTGATTAGAGAGTTCATATCTGACTTCTACACATAGAAGTCTACAAAGTTTGATATTAATATGAACGGTACCTCCAACAGACCCGATGTGTTGATTGATTCCGTTGCCCCGCCTTTTACTATCGAGGCGGCAACGAGCCACTCCTCTTGCATGTACATGCAGAGTAGATCCCATAGTCTCTCTTCCCGCACAAGCTCGCCAAAGTCGCTGCATGTTTGGCGTTAAGGCAGCACCAAGAATCGAGAATCTGCCAAGGCAAGTACGTACACGCTGTCGGACACGCCCGCAGTCAAATCAACAAAGGCGTAGCTTACGCTGCCACCATCTAGGGCTTCGTAACAACCGTGAAGCTTTGCGTATGCCTTTTCCAATATCGGGACCCACATTTCTCTATCTGGATACGCGACTTAAGAGTAAGAATTCTGCATGAGTCATCGATGGGTATTCTTACCATCTCGACATCGGCCATACACCGGCGTGCCTGCTTCTGAGCAGGGGATGCGGTCATCAATAGTAACAACCTTTGATATCGAGCACAATCAGCATTGCCCATTGAGACGTACTGGCATGGAGGAAACGCACCACCCACTGATTCTGCTTCCAGAAGCGTATTTGATAACTGCAACAATTGTGTGTGGAACAAGTAAGATAACCACACATCGGAATGGAAAGGAGGCGAATGCGTACAAGCCGTACTCGGGATGCGATGACACGAAGAGCTGCCGCATAAGATCGGTTCGCTTGGCGACCACTGAATGTAGGAATAAGGAACGATCATGAGCTTGTGTGGATCTGAGAATGGCCGGAGACGATCAGCCAGCCATGGGCACGCACCACAAAGAGCAGCAAGAAACCAGCAATCGCCCAACGCGCCCTGCACGACATCGCCATCGCTCGTGCCATCGACAAAGAGCTCTGCCTGAGGATGAATCTCCTTGGGCCGCCGCCACGCCTTCACCAGCGATGGGTCTGCGCAGACAGGCCATGGTCAGCACCTCCCGCCACAACAGTACCCTTCTTCTTCTTTTTTTCATCCGGTACCATGCAGGGGATGCGCTTTGTCAAGGAAGAGTGACGCGTGTTCTGGTGTAAACTCAGGGTCCACCTGCATCACACAAAACCATCAGAATTTATTTTAATTTATTGTTTTATTTTTTGTAATTTGGATTTTTATCGATCAAAATATTCTCGTACATTCTTAAATATTTAATTTAATTTAATTTTTTAAAAGCGTACGAAAAGGGAGGTAGGGCAGGCGCGAGCAGCGGCGATGGCCTCCTGCTCGGTGTAGAGACGGAAGGGGAACTGGTAGCGTCCACCTCGCACCACCCCCTTCTTGCCGGTGGTGGCCGCCATGAAGAAGACGTCGAATATATGTGTGGTGTGAATAGACACAATTCTTCTGCCAACTGAAGGTAAAGGTACCAGTGGATATGGAAGGAAAGCTGTCGCACGTGAGCTGCAGAAAAGGTAATTATCTCAACACACCAGTTTGTAATATCTCTATCTAGAGGTATTACGAAATTATTTCATATTTCTCTGTTATTCTTGGGAAAAGGTGGCCTACAGGGGGCGCCCAGGACTTGAACCCGGACCTCAGGCTTATAAGACCCGCATGCGTGCGCCACTTACACCAGCGCCCCCGGGCATGCTGGAGATGAGACGCCTATTCGGGGCGGGAGTTGAAGCTGCTGAGGGAACAACTGGATACATACCGGAGACGGGGAAGGGATTGGTACTGCTGGCGGCAAAGTTAGATACGACGTGGTCTAGCACGCGCAAAGGTGTATTACATGGACTGACTCGAACTGCGACAAGGAGGGTGAGAAGCAAGAACAAGCTGTAGGGAGGTACACAGAGAGGACTCATCAGTAAACGGCCACTTGCATCTGTAGGGCATTCACTCCCGAATACCCAGCTTGATCCTCAACTTGGCCAGCATATCTGCAGCCGAGCTCGTAAGGGAAAATGATAACAAGCACTACAATGGAGTTAGCGTACCATCCACCATGGCGTCGAGATCAAAGTCATGCTTCCATCCCCAGTCTTTCCGCGCCATAGAGTCGTCCAGACTCTTCGGCCAGCTGTCGGCAATAGCCTGCCTGAAATCTACATTCACCACCACAGGGAGGTCGAGTGAGTTGTAAAGAGCACAGGAGTCGCCAAGAAGTGCAACACACCAGGCTCATAAGTGATACGGAAGTGAGGAATGCGCTTCTTTAAAGCTGCGGCGAGCTCCTC
>CDEZ01018251.1:0-13537 GCA_000826365.1 Acanthamoeba royreba | reverse complement strand
CCAGTGGTTATCCTCTGCGATATCCGCCATGCAATCGTCCACCAGGCGGCTGCGATCCCGCTTCGCCAGACCGGTACCATCGCTCTTCTTGACCTCTTCGCTCAAATGGGTAAGCAGAAGACGCACTGTTGCTGCCAGGTTTGCCAGGCCATTCTCCGCTATGTCGCCAGTGCTGAGTATGCCGGGATATGCTCGTGAGAGGATGCGCAGGCGTTGCAGCACTTGCTCCGCTCGCGGTTTCCTCCCGTGGATCGACTTGAGCTCGCTCTTGATGAGGGCTGACTGTACCAGGTCCAGGCACAACAGACAAATGATGGAGCGCCCATTCTTGCTGTACAGTTTGCACAGACCAGCATGTGCCTTACACAACAGCTCGCGATCAGCGTCGGTAGTTCCAGTTGTGACTAGCGTGAATAAAAAGGGTCTCAGCAGGTGAAGCACAGCAAATAGGCGAAAGGAACTGATCATTGTACCTTGCTTTCGGTCTTGCTTCGTAATTCTGTTTGCCCACTCCCATAACACACGGTCGACCGCAGGAATGGAATCCTCCTCATTGCTCTTAGCTTCGCGCTTAGTCATGCAAACGCGCCACAGAAGACGTAGCACGAGCTTTTCCTGATTTGAGAATTGTCGCATCCATACTGCAGCATCTTGTTGCTTGGCCCGCTCGGCGCTAAAGGTATGCAGTATTCGTCTTTCTAAAAGAGTCACTGCTTCCTCATCCTTCAGGTTATTCTCGCTTGCTAAGTCTGTCGCTATGTCGTTTAGCGTAAGGGCCGTAAGCTGAGATAACCGTCGATTGAAGTCTAAAAAGCACAGACAAGCGTCAGAAGTTTCACATATAATCCAATGAATAAGAATAAGATACATACACTCTGTGGTTGATTCATCTGCTTTACGATCGCGGGCAGGAGCCAGTGATATGAGAGTCGCAGTGGACTCGGAGGACGATGTAGTGGTAACATTGGCTTCTGATGCAGGAGCGGATTTGGCAGTTGGTGGCGTAGGCCATACGCTACGCCTAGGGGTGGAGGGAGCTGGTGTCGCTGCGCCTGGAGGCGGAGGTGGCCAAATAGCTGCACGCGGAGTACTGGGCGTTGCGCCTGGAGGAGGAGGTGGCCACACAGACGAAAGAGCCTGAAGCTAACAAATCAGATCCCAACGGTCACGCATGAAGGCACGAGGGCAGAATTGTACTGGTTGTGGTGACGGAGCAGGAGGTGCCGTAGTTGTAGGTGGTGCTGTCACTGGTTCTTGTGTTGATGTCGCCGGTGACGGTGCACGCGCCAGTTGTCTAGACCGCAGTGTTTGCTCAGCCTTGGCCTTTGTCTTTGCCAGCTGCAGCAACTTACCCTAGATCAATCAGCATTAGTTGGGGCTCTCCTATCATAACATTTTCAATATCGTACCCCCTTCTTCGCAGTCTTGGATGCAGGAGTTCGCTTGCCAGCAACAGCATCAGCTTCGTCAGCGTTAGCCTTGTCTGCTGCAGTTTCCTCGGTATCCACCTTTGCTGTCTTCGCCTGAAGGGAATCCTTCCGCTTGCGTGTTTTCTTATCACTCTTGGTCTTCGTGTCGGCGCTTGGCTCGTTCTCCTCTTTCTTCTTTTCCAGCTCCGCTCTTCTCCGCTGTCTTCGTTGCTCCATGACTGCCTTGGCATCCATTGGTGCCTTGACCTTTTCATCCTCACTCGGTTCCTTGTCATGGTCGATCTCCATAAGAGGTTCCTCAAAGGCTGTGCCGGATGTTTCCTGAGTGTCGGAATCTTCACTCTGTTCGTCCTCTTCATCGTCGTCTATCTTCAAATTGGGGCTCAGGCTATCCTCGTCTTCTTCATCCATATTGTTCTTGCGCTTCTCGGTTTCTTCTTCTTTCTCTTCTTCGCTCTCGTCACGATCCTTTGCTGTGCGCCCTCGTTTCGGCTTTGAAGGCGATTCTGGTGCACCAGAGGAAGAACGCGTCCGCTTCGCAACCCTTCGCGGTGTGGTGGCCGTGCTGGATTTCTCGGCTTCCTTCGCTCGTAGTCGTGCACTGCGTCGTGTAGCGCTGGGAGATTCATTCAGTGTGCTCTCCGCATGCTCCCTCTCTTCATCCTCCTCCTCGTCGCTCCCAAGCCTACGTTTGCCTCTGTTCCCATTGCGACTGCGACCTCCTTTCTTGTCATCTGTTGTGATGGAATTACCACCATCATGCACATCATGCACATCATGCACATCATGCACATCATGCACATCATCATCATCATCATCATCACCATCATCATCATCATCATCATGCACATCATGGAATTGTATAGTACCATCATCAGCCTTCCGCGACTCAGGCTCCGCAACCTGTACAAGATATGAAGAAATCAAGAGAGTTGAATAATATTATATTCCAATTTTTACCTTTTAGAAATCATATATTTTTAGATATAAAATAATTTTATTAAAGGAACTAAAATGTAAATAAATAAATTTCAATTTTTGTATGATATTAAAATAAATAAATAAAGAGCATGTACCTGCAGCCGTTGGGCAATGGCGACGACTGCGCTGTTGGTGGTCTTGAGAAGGCCGACCTCCTTCGTAAGATCGACGATTGCATTCCGGAGCGCCGCCATCTCGTCCTTCAGCGCCATATACAGCAAATTTGAGGATGCCGCACTGGTGGCCTCGTGAACTCCATCAGATGTGTTTCTGGCGATGTCGGAATGATCGTCCTTTTCTTCCTTCGCGGTGTCCATCCCCTGCCTTGTGATTTAAATGTTGAAAGTGTTGTTTCGAGAAATTCAAAATATCCTCGAATTTTATCTGGGTTCATTCTTAGGATTCCATTATGGTACTTCTCCCGCCCTTTTCAAGAATCAAGACAAGATGGAAGAGGATGAAGATGCGGAGGGTGGAATGGAACAGGATGAAGACCATGGTGGTGAATACTCTTCGTCAGAGGAGGAGCTGCACGACCACGACATCAGCATCTTGCATCTGCTACTTGCGGCAGATGGCGCGCCGGTTGATGATGACGATGATGAGTACGTAGAGAGTCCCGAGGTATACCGTTTCCCTCTTTGGTGCGGCTCGGGTCGGTGCTGACTGCAGCTTGCTGCTACTGGCCCGCCTTGCCACAGGAGAGTCAACATGTGGAGGCAGCCGCCGAGTTGGAGAAGCCTGCAGCGAAGGAGGACCAAGAAGACGACGTCATCGCCCACCGCACGAGAGGTGCGCGCTCAAGTCATCATCATTGTCACCTTTAGAAGAAGATGAACTAACCCTTGGTGGTGCGTGATGATGCATGATGTACTTCCTTTGGTCCGAAGCTCGTTATCGTGTTGAGGACATTGATTGGGATGCACTTGATGGTGCGTCCTGCATGCCATGTTGCACAACGAAGCAAGCGCTTGCAGTCTGATCTGACGTACTGACCGTGATGAATGCACGTGATTCGCGCAGAGATGCTCATGGAAGACTGGCAAGCTGCTGGTGCGGGCGAGTTGGACCCGGAGCTAGAGGAGTATCTCAACTTCCTCTCAACACTGCAGCAGGATCAGACCGCTGCCCCTGCAGGTTGTACATTGTCTTGCGTGAAGCGTTATAGCGTGGAAGCTCATTCTTTGGTGCAGGGGAGAAACAAGAAGGAGAGACGAGGGATAAAGACGAAGAGGAAAGTGATCCGGATTACCAAGAAACTGAAGGTGACGGTGGAACCATTCGAACTCCCTATCATGACTATGAGGAGTGCAGGGATGATCGTGCAGTTCGTATCTCTCGTACATACCTTGCCGGCTTCATGAATATCACGTAGACGTTTGCTTAACTCGTTGTGCTTGCAGAGAGGGAACTGAAGACGCTGCTCGCACAGGCTCAACAGGAGTTCATGACAGGCCAAAAAAAGCTTACACCGATTCTTCCCAGCATGCCGGCGCGTCCATCTCGTAAGAGGAACGGTGTGATGACGCCAGCCCACTATGAAGAGCTTCAACTTCAGATGCGTCAGCACGGACAGCTACTAGCTCAAGTTACTGCTCTCTCACTTTCCACCGCGCGTGCTCCGTCTGCGTATGCTCATTCCTCCTTGGAATTGCTGGTGCGCCTCAGGGACCTGCTATTTTTTGTGAATGCAACTTACTTACGTTCCCTTTCTTTGATATAACAGCGGCAACTACAGAATCTACGTGACAATTGGACATACTTTATGAAGGCCAGTTCACCATCGGCCCGTATCAAAACCTTACACCCCCAGCTCCATCATGTACGCAAGCGCTTGTAGACTGAAATGCCTTGGATTGTTGCTTAGCTTTTAGATACGGCGCAGACTGGGCCTCTCACACGTCGTATGGCACGAGTACGAGCCGATGCAGGCGAGTTGTCGCCTCAGGAGCGAGAGGAAGCTCGATTAGCAGCGAAGGCTCTCTTCGATATTCCAGCTCTCACCCTTTTTTCTCGTCTCGAAGCTGCTCTGCGCGATGTAAGTAATAGCGATACGTTCCGCCTAGAGCGTGGTGTTTCAGCCGTCGAGAAAGCGAGGGCGTTACTTGGAGATACCAATTCGATCGGCTTCTCGCCGAACTTAAGCATTTCTAGTGCGACCTCACGCTCATTGTTTACGCAAGGGGAAGATGGGTATGTGCCCTCCTCGACAACTTAGCCCAGAGAATTCTGATCATGAAGGTATAATGGCGGTGATAGGCTGCTGGCGATTGCGCTGGAACGCTTCGGTAGACGAGGATTCACAGCAGCGCAGCAGTACTATCTACCTACCAAGTCTGAAAAGCAGCTTCGCAACCGATTCAAGCACTTGTGCCTTCCTGGTACGATGTGGAATCCAATTAAGGTACAAAATGCGCTAGACTTAATAATCGAAGGCAGCTCACACACGTAATCTAGGCTCTTCGCGCTAGCTGGCATTATATTGATAACACGCCATTAACCCCAGAGGAGCGAAGGATCGTGCGAGATGGCGTGGCTATGTATGGATACAACTGGCAGCAGATATCTCAGAATCTGCTGCCTCATCGGACTGCCGATAACTTACAGAAGTTGTGGTGGCATGAATTCTCAAATAAGGTGCGGTTTGCCACTGCTCTGTTCTGCCCTTGATGTACGCTAACAACAATCAATCCAACGTAGAATCAAAGTAATCAGAGCACTGGATTTCTGCCCATGTTTGTAGCGCCAGGGCCTCTCATCTTCCCTTCCGCCGGTACAATCAGCACGGAGACAAAACCAGCGGCTGAATCCGATACAAGCCCGCTGGAAGCGCGATCACCGCTAGTGCAGCAAGATCGCCAAGAGCAGGCCACTCGCGTTGGGGCAGCCGACAATGAAAGCACCCAAAGTGATCGAAAGGATGATCTTCCTGTGAAAGATACATTTGATGAGGAGGAACTCTCTTCCGAATCGGAGGATGAGTCAGAAGAAAGTCAAGCAGAGCGGAAGCAGCTGAGGCAGAATCAAGAAATCAGTGTACCCGGACCTAATCCTCAGACGGCCAGTCTGAGTGACCGCCTCGCGGAGATGCTGCCAGAAGATGTACGCAGGCATGCTCTTCTGTTTGTGATTGTTGTCGCTGATGGTTCTTTGATGACAGATGTTCGAATCATCGTGCCTTTCAGATTCCGATTCAGAATCTGATGCGTACTCCAGTGAGACTGACTATTCTGAGTGTGAGGATGAGGAACACGAACCAAAACACCCAAGTCTTACACCGGTTCCTCAGGAAGAGAAGCCCTGGACAAGGGAGGAGGATCGGCTTATCCTGGAGAGCATCCGTCACCAGGCGAGCAATACGTCCACACTGCCTTCAAGGACGCCTGACGAAGTGACCGAACGACGTAACTACCTTTTGAGCCTTCTTGCGAGTACAACCTAGCAAGGATGCGGCTGTGCCTTAGTTTTGAAGCCAAGAGCGAAACTCCTGGCGTGTCTTGGGTCAAGTTGAGCTACCATTCGCGCCGTTCTGCTCCATTAGCGACACCACCTCTACGTTGTGCTTCAAGCTCGCCAGCGTGGTTGTTCGTTCGCCCAAGGCGAATATCTGTCTTGGCAGACATTCTACCGAATTGACATAAAGTTTTGTAAGAAATTTCACTTCCCCAAAAAGACAAAAAGAAAAGGAAAAGGAAAATAAAGGGCACCACCAAGATGGCACAGGCCACAGTGCCCGGGATGGAAAATTGAAATCCATCTTGCCTTTGATCATATCATCCATCCCTTTCCTATCTTGCGAGAGCAGGCTTATACTCTGATCAAAAACAAAATGTGATTCGCGTACTGCGGATTGTCGAGATCCAATTCTTCTGGGCAATCTGGGCCGAATCGCCGTGAGGTTTCCCAACAAAGAACGAGAATGGTCCCAGACCGTCTTAGCTGAGGGCAGGATAGTTCCAGCTGCAGGAAAGAAAGAACAAAAGTAGTTCATTCACACCAACCTCGTGGTAGCAATCCAGTCCAATATCTTTATTGGTACGAATCCTGTAAATTATTTTAATTTGATTTTAATGTTAATTTAAATAGTTTTGTAATTACCGCATATTTGTAAAAATCAATAGATTAGAAATTCGAGTAGCGGCATCTTGGCCAAAGATGGATGCACCGTGCCCGGCTGAGGATCGGCAGCGGCAGTTGCAGGCACTCAAGGCCAAGCAGGACCGACTGGTGCAGCGGATCGAGAAGCTGGAGCGCCAGGTCAAGCACGAAGTCGAAGAGCGTGAGTCCCGTTCGCAGAAGGAGAAGGCCGTGGGTCGCTTGCTGCTGGGCCTCGACGTGGGGACGACGGGCGCCAAGGCCTTCATCTATGACGAAGGGTACAGAAGAACCTACCACGATGATGATCATGATTGCACTGACGGCGTCAGTGGAGAGAAGGACCCAAGACTGATCGGAGATGGTGAATGCTGATGGATGATGGATGACGTCGTGCACACACAGGGCGAACTGCATCGCGAGCACGTACAAGAAGATGACACCGATCCGCGATGAATCCGGCATGGAGGAGCAGTGCCCAAAGGTGCGTGCTTCAACGCTCTTTGCTCAGTTAAGTTCGGCGTGGCTTGGCACAGTGATCGGCCACAGAGTTGAGCATGTCGCTCTGTGTTTGTGAGTCTCATAAGGTCCGTGGAATGGTAGAATTGACGTTGGCATTGATTACCTCCAGGATATATGGGACAAAGTGGTGTGTCTTATAAAGAAGACCATGAACAAGGCGTCCGTTCAGGCCAGTGACATCTGCGCCATGGGAATCACTACGCAACGTAATAGTATCGTCCTATGGGACAAGTACGAACTTACGTTTGTCCAGCTCCAAGCAGCCTGCGACTAACTGTTAACATGTGTCCTTCCGCAGGGAGACAGGTGAGCCAGTGTGCAACTTCATAACGTGGCAGGACACGCGCACAGCTAAATACTGCCATAAGCTGAACAACTCGATCACATGTAGAAGTACGACGTTGTAACGGCCTCTTTGCACTGATGTTGATTCATCTCTCATGCTCACTTCACCTGGCAGGCATACGCTCTGCTTCGGCGATGGCCTATCGGCTGACTCGCAACGTCAAGTTTGCACTGGGGAAGAACTTCAAGTTCCAAACCACACATGTGGCACCACGGCTTGTTTGGATGCTACAGCATCTGCCCGAAGACAAGAGGCGCCTTATCAAGAAGAAGCGTCTTCTGTTTGGGATGGTGGATACCTGGCTCATCTGGAAATTAACTGGTACATTACTACTGCCCGGGTGGGCATTGATGAACATGAATCCTTACCCTTCCTCGCTCAGGAGGAGCAGTCCATGCGACAGACTTCAGCAATATATCGAGTACAGGCATGTGGGACACGTTCGATATGACCTGGAACACGACTATTATAAACCTATTCGAGTACGCTTCTTCTGAGCTAGCAACTCAAACGAGCATACACTAACATCTATGTGGCAGCATTCCGTTGTCGATAATGCCAGAGATAAGGCCTTCCGCTGGTGACTATGGCCAAACACTTCCCGACATCTTTGGTGCCTCGATACCTATAAGGTAAGCCATTTAGTGTGCAACCTGATTCCTTCTCCGTCATTCATATCTCATGCTTCTTTACGTCTAGGGCTAATTGCGCGGACCAAGGTGCTGCCTTGTTTGGAGAGTGCTGCTTCTCGGTGGGGGATACCAAGATCACTGCGGGAACAGGCTGTTTCCTCGATATCAACACTGGAAATGGTACGCCATGAATAGTGACATGAAGCTATATCCTTCCTCACGTCGCTCCCTATGATGACATTCAGTGCCCATTGGTTCACCCGAAGGCCTGTATCCCTTTGTTGCCTGGACGATTGGAGACACCACTACCTTTATGATGGAAGGCATCGCTTCTACTATCGGCACGGTCGTGAATTGGTACGTTACTACAGATAAACGTTGGTATCCAGTTCGAAGTTAACTACTTCTTTTCAGGACGCGTAATCATCTTGGTGTATTTGAAGAAGAAGAGGAGACTTCTGAAATAGCGTCATCTGTACCGAACACCGAGGTGGGTGGTGCTCAGTTCAATTACTTAACCAGCAGGCATTTAACTTTTGCATTGTAGGGAGTCTACTTTGTGCCAGCGTTTTCCGGGCTTGGAGCACCCACTAGCGATGGCGGTGCACGCGGAGTAATAACCGGTTTGACGGTCAACACGACAAAGGCGCACATCGTTCGGGCAATGCTCGAAGGCATAGCGTACAGCATCAGCGATCTCATGAAGCTGGCAGAGCAGATCGCTATCCTTCCCGATCAACCACTGCGCATCAATGGGGGCCTAGTACAGAACGACTTCCTTTGTCAGTTTCTTGCTGATATTTTAGACAAACCGCTGGACAGGTACCTGTCCTCTTTCTCCTTCTCTTCTATGTCTATCGTGCTGATCGCGCTGTAGGCCGGCAAACCCATCCCGATCTACCGCAGCAGGAATCATCTTCTTGGCAGGGCTTTCTGCCGGGGTTTGGCGAGACACGAAGGAGCTCGAGACGCTCCGCTGTACAGAGAGAGTGTTCTACCCGTCGATGGATCCAGAACATAGACAAACCGTACTCAACGGCTGGATGTGTGCTACGATCAGGTACGTACCATAAATATGACTTATTCATGGTAAACTTAGCTAACTTTTGTGACAGATCCCTATCACCACACAAACTACGTAAAATGAAGAGAACCCTCAGGAAACAAGAGAGGGCAAAGGCTGAGAAGGAAGCCTTTGAGATGAATCACATCATGAAAGATCTGCTCAAGTACGATACTCTGTGTTTCCACTTTTTCTGTTCGAGGGACTAACAAACAACTGCCCCTTGATGGATAGTACGTTCAAGTGGGCAGCTTCCATGCGCCAGCAGGTGTTCACGAAACGCGACGCACAGGGCCATGCTAAGCGCAGTTATTCGACGACCTATTCTACAACCGCCCTCTCTGCGCCACCTGCTGATGTGACGCCTGTGAAGGACCACTTTAAAGGAGCAACCGCCAACCAGCCATCGGCGTTTATGTCCAACTCACGTGATAGTCTGCCCACATCGCCGGGCGCCACTGAAGGACAGCCCGTCGAGCCTTGCGTCCCAGTGGCACAAGAGCTAATGTAGAAGAGAAGGACGCATCTTCTCCTCGTGTATATATCACTAAAGATCTTTTCCCAACTACAGGATACACTGTGTACGTGAGCGCCAGGCTGGTCTGTTGAAGTAAGGCAATTCCCTCTGTTTATGCATGTTCTTCACTCTTTGATACATGTGCAGAACTCGTCGAATAGGTTCCCACTCATCACAATAAGCAATTGCTGGCATGGCCATCAGTAAGCAACATAACCGCCCAGTCTTGTCGCACACACCCACCGCACAGCGATTTGAATGAGTCTCCACCACATGCTCGGGTCGAAAGGGATAAGCAGAACCTGGGCCTGCCGAGTCAGGAACCTGATATGGGTATGTTCGTTAGACTTTTGATGTTTGTGATCAGAAGCGGTTAGATTGCTATGTGTACCAGAGGTTGCCGCTCCAGATGTAGCACCGTGTTGAGAGGTCCACCAGATCGAGCTGCAGCAAGAACACGCCGTCAAGCAAGGCAATGCTGCCGATCGCCAAGATCAAGATGTCCTCTCCATAGCCCAACACTGACAGCTCTCCCGGCCAATGAAGGAGAAAGGGGCCATAGCTCCCCAGCCGAAGAAGAATGAGGAGCCACGTCACTTGCGGGCCTGGCACCTGGGCCATCACGCCCTGAGCTGCTAGAAGGATGGAGCGGATGTTGAACAACATGGTGGGGAACGTCTCGTAGGCCAGGAAGATGTTGCGTTCGACCTTCCTGGCTTCGTGCATGGCGAACACTCGCAGTGCCAACATGGCCATCTTGCGCGCCAGCTGGGGCTTAGCGACCAGTGACGCCAAGGTGCATGCCAACACCTGCTTGATGTAGCCCTGAGGAAGAGGAGGATAAGGACTGTCCTGTGCTGGCGAATCCACCGCCTCGATACCGCCGGCCACGCACACCGCCGGCACAATGAGTGACAGTCGCAGTGCGATGTCGATGGTGGCTCGAACAGGTCCGCTCAGGACATCGCGGCAGTGGGACTGGAAACCCGGGCTGCCAAGCAGTACCAGCAGCGTTTGCAGAACAACTTTGAACGCATCGACTTCGTCCACGCTTTCCAGCGAAGGCGAGCCGCTGGAGGGCCTCGTGTAGACGAGCGAGCGGAGGTCCATCACGGGAAGGGTTGTTTGCAAAAGGACGAGGGCAAACCCATGACAGAGAGAAAGATGGTCCAGAAGGTCACTTTGATGTGGTGCTTTCCGAAGCCAAACCCCACGAAACCCAGTCCGATGAACAGAAGCAGCGTGTAGTACGAGTGGGCGTGGAGCAGTTCAGAGACGAACGAGCCGAGGATGATGAGGAGGAGCACACAGAGCGTGACGGCTGATGCAGCGACCTCCTGAACATAGTGCTGAGTGACTCGCTCCTGTGTTGTCGTTACCAACCAGGAAACAACTGTCCACATCTTCAGTGCACGTATGGAGCTGACAACAAGTTGGTTATTTTAAATATTTAAGTCCTGGACACGGACCAATGAGAAGGCACCAGATAAACGAACTTTCGCTGGAAACTTGCACCTGCTCGCCGGTTATGGTAACGGAAAACGCTCGGGGGCGGAGAATACAACAATTGCAAAATAGAGTGGTGCTTCTTATCATGCTGAAGGACTCTTCAATGTATGTGACAAAAATATCACATTCACTGATGCAGTTACCATACCTACCCGTTGGGCCTTGTGATGACCAGAGCACAACATTTCATCAACGATCTTCCACAGGTTGACCAGATAAATGGTCACTTGGTAGGCTCAAATTGATGGCAAAGAAATTCTACACACCAGAATATAATGGATCTGTAATGTATTGAACACTTTCACTGGAGAATATCATAATTCCATCATCAATTTTGATGTGAGAAAAGAGCTTAGCCACAGGCGTATGTCTTTCCTCACTGTTCGATCAACGATGCTTGAAGTTGCCTTGATACACTCGGCAAGATTCCATGGACACCCACTGGCGCGCAACCATTGAAGAATCGCCAGATGACCACCTATCGTTGCGCCATAACATGCGTCCTCGCTCCAAGGGCATCCATTGGCGCGCGCCCATTGCAGAGTCGCCAGATGACCACTTCGTGCTGCTAAGTAGAATGTTGTCGCCGACCATGGACAGCCATTGTTGTGAGCCCATTCGAGAATGTTGAGATGACCAGCGCTAGCTGCATCTGAACACGTTAATTCATCCCATGGGCAGCCATGGGCGCGCGCCCATTGCAATATCTCCAGATGGCCATTGGCCGCTGCTTCACGGCACGTGTTCTTGTCCCATGGGCATCCATTAGAGCGCGCCCATCGCAATATCTCCAGATGACCATTGCGCGCGGCGCTTGAACATGTTGATCCATCCCATGGACAGCCGTTGGCCAGCAGCCACTGAAGAACGCTGAGATGACCACTCGCAGCAGCCAATGCGCACGTGCTCACGTTCCAGAGGCCTCCATTGGCTCTGATCCATTGTACCATCTCCAGGTCGCCTCTTCTTGCTGCCTGTCCGCACACGCTTGCATTCCATGGGCATCCATTCTGTCGCAGCCATTGCAACATCTCCAGATGACCGCCGACAGTTGCGCTAAGGCACGCTTCCTTGTTCCAGGGACAGCCGTTGGCTTTGAGCCACTTGACCACATCCAAGTAGCCTCCCTCTGCTGCCTCCGAAAACGTCCAGACGGTGAGTGGACATCCATTGGCGTGGACCCATTGGAGTAGCTCCAGATGGCCACCACGCGCGGCTGCAGCAGAGGTCAAGCTATCCCATGCACACCCATTGGCGCGCGCCCACTGCAAGAGCTCGCGATGGCCTCCCTCCGCAGCGCTGTGGCACACCTGCTTGTCCCACTGACATCCATTAGCGCGCATCCATTGCAGAACCGCCAGATGACCGCCCATAGCGGCCTGCGCGCAGGCGCGCTTTTCATCGGAAGTGGTCTTTCCCCAGGGACATCCTTCGGCGCGCGCCCACCGGGTGATGGCGAGATGGCCAGCGCGCGCTGCGTGGTAGATGAGCGCCTTGCCCGCAGCACCGAGTCGTCTTCGGGCATGCTGCTCGGCCTCGTAGTCGTTGTTCTCTGCCTGCTTGCCATCTTCTTCTTCTTCCTCTCTGGCCTCTGATGCGCTGTCCCTTGTTGAGGTTGATGAGAAGGAGCGATCATGTTGATCATGGTATTGGCGCGCAGCAGCAAGAGCCAGAACCAAGCGATCAAAGCGGCGGCACACGAAGCGCGCACACGGCCATGTGACCACCATGTCAGTCCGCGCCAAGATGAGGTACACCACTTCGTTGGGCAGCCCTTCCATATCTTACCGTTTTCTCTTTTTGATAAAGTGAAAAAATCTATTGTTTCGTTCTTTTTTCTTTTTTAGTTCGAGGAAGGAATGCAAGGAATCTGAGTAACGTAATTTGAAATGATTTTGTAAAAATGTAATGTGTTTTGAAATAGCTTCACAAATGGGCAACAAGTCGCCAGCGGTGGGCGGCCGTGCGCGGTCGCCATCGGGCGCCGGCAGCCCCCGTGAGAGGACGACCTCGCGAGAGGACAACGTCACGGCGCCCACCTCCTTTGCTGCCCTCCAACGTGACGTGGCACTCGCCCATAAAAGGTACCTCTTGATGATGAGAGATTGATTCATTTGTATCATCAATTGGGAATCAATAGAACATAAAAAATGGTGTAGTTTTCTTAAATAAATAAAAATAATATATAAAATAAAAATAGAATAAAAATGAAGAAACAACCACCGAAGCACTAACGACAGCTGCGCCTGGTGTCTACAGAGCGAAGGAAGTGTGGGACGGCACACGAGGGGTACAGGTTGATGGTGTCGAGTTGGTGCCACGTGACCTGAGTTCCATCCCCATACGCTCGCTCTGGCGCCGCCACGTCAAGATTCACTTCACTATCGTACTTATACTCTCACCGATTCTCGCTCGATGAGCAGTCCTCACTCACGCATGTTG
>CDEZ01018240.1:0-26493 GCA_000826365.1 Acanthamoeba royreba | reverse complement strand
TGGTCAAACTGCTGATCTCACTGGCACGTCCCACCACCAGAATATTCGTGTGCATGTGGACACGACATCTTCTTACATGCTACATTCAACAGGTGACGGCGCCATCATGGCCAACAAAATTCGCTCCGGAATCCAAGCGGCCTTCAACGGCCTCAATGATCGCCAGAACGGCTACAACGGTCGTAAGTTGATCCTTATCTCTCTTACAATGACCGGGGCGATGTACGTGCCCTACCTCCACTCCGAATCATTCTGTGAACCTGGCACTGATCGTTCGACACTCCAGTCGAATCATCAGGCCATCCAGAACGTGAACATGCTGGCCAACGAGAACCTTGTGTTGGGTCTTATGGGTACCGCACACACACATCTCCGCCGGCACAACTGATAGGACTCGCACACGCACTGACACAAACATCTCAGGGAGATCGTTTGAGATAATAATAGGAAATAGATACTGGTAGCTGAACACCGGTGCTAGGGCCGTGGTCATCTGGAAGATCGTGGCGGGGGGGACGTGATCATAGCACCACCATTTTGCCGTCTGGCGCTATAACTCAGAGAGCATTCTCAGGTGACGAGTTGCAAGGGCCATCATTCAGTTTTTGTCTTGCCGCTCATCTGCGCCGGTACCTCATGGCAGCATCCCACACTTCATCGAAAATGATGCCCGGGAACGAGGAGGAAAAAATCAATCATTGCAGTA
The DNA here is from genome assembly GCA_000826365.1 of Acanthamoeba royreba. Lineage (NCBI taxonomy): Eukaryota > Discosea > Longamoebia > Acanthamoebidae > Acanthamoeba > Acanthamoeba royreba. Next base: position 25,787 of record CDEZ01018240.1, on the reverse strand, counting down.
ACCATTTTCCCTTTTATTTTCCTTATCCACTTAATGCCGGTTATATCCAGTAATTTCAGCGCTCATGCATGGTCAAAAGGCCAAATAGGAAAAGGAAAGGAAACTGCTAAATCGATTGCTCCCCGTCAGGATGTGTGCAATGCTGATGGCGCATGTCCTCAATGAAAAGAGCTCAAGGAACAACACGCTCAAAGCCAGTGCGCGGTGGCAGCGGGCCTCCTCGAAGAACACCTCCTCTTGAATAGCTTCGGCGCTTCCGGTTCCTGCAACACCACCCAGCGGCGATGACGATTCATCGAGTGTGGCGTCGGAGAAGGCACTCGTATCGGGCGCAGCTGGTCAAGCCCATGGCCCACTGGCTTGCCTGCCCATAGCCTATGCCTGCCCAGAGTCCTGCCGTGGTGGCTCTGCGTGGTGGAACTTGCCCAAAGTGCTCAGCACCTGCCGCTCCCCGCAGCAGTCACTGATGAACAAAACCTGATGTGGGAATTTGGTTGGTAGGGTTTGAATAAAGAGATAGTGCTTCAGTCGGAGCCAAAGGGGTCCAACCTCATTCCAGCATTGCCTGAGCCCAGCGCTACCCGAACATTATCGACGGTACACAACTGCTACAATCCCAATAACAATGATGACTAATACAACTACAACCACAACCACGAAACAACTTCAACAACAACTACTACTACTACTACGACTACTACTTACTATGACTACAACGACGACGGTTCTTGAAGGAAATGGGCAGGTTCTACGCCTCCCTCTCCCTTGCACGCATCACACTCACCCTAAATCAATCTATCAGGGCTGCTTTTGAGGCGCATATCAAGTTGTTGGACGTAGTGACCCGTTCCAATCAAAGCATCGTATGGTACAAGAGGTTGCTCGGGCGAAAAGTGAACCTCACGCCCGTTTTATTGGTCAATTCTTGAGTTGCTAAGTATAACAATAAAGGTACATGTAGCCCAAGGCACTTTACCGCCAAACATGACATAACGCTACACACCGACCAACCCGACACGAAAATCTGTGAAGACTTGACTTCGATCTGCTGCAGTAAAAGTCTGTTCTTGCATGTGTATGATGGAATCAGGAATTAAAGGGAGGCAGGGAAAGGCACCACCTACCTAGAGAATGGCCTTGGGAGCCACAAGGCAACACCAGATAAGCACCAGCATGAGCGCTCCCCACCATCCACGCAATGGCAATAGCTTGGCCGAACACATGCACCACCTAACTTGATGAATGCATCGGTAGACTGAAGCCAAGTGTGTGCTCGTGAGGGAAGCTCAATACCTACCAGAGGTCTCACCCTGAATCGAGAACGGAAACATACGATATACATGACATACACATATTAACATTAAAACACACAAAAATTAATTATCTTCTATTACTTAATAAATTTATTTTGCAGATGTGCAAATTATTATGATACTTAATTGTTTAGTTCACTTTTAAAGATTTTTTCATTTGCGTTGTTAAACATTAGATAATTTTGTAACTTCATTTCCTGGACATTTTGTTCGGTGAAGCCCGTTAGTTCTTTTCGTGTACCTTGCATGAAACATTTTTATTTTGAGTTGGCGTGCTGCTGCTGGGACAGTACTACACGAAGATGGCATCTAACGCGGAAGAGGGTGTCGAACAACAAAAGGGGAAGGACAAGATGGTGGAGGAGGAGGGGGCTGAGGTGGGGCAGCTGCTCAAAATCAACGCCAAGGGGCGACCCTTCGATGCGGCCCTGTTCGGGGAGACGGTGGTGAAGGGCTTCGCCAAGCTGTGGTGCGATCCCCTCCTGAGTGACATCAATCTTGTGGTGGGTGACGAGAAGCTGCCCGCCCACCGCATGGTCCTCTGCGCATGGAGCGACACTTTCCGTTCGATGCTCGAAAATCGCGACTGGGCCGAGTCCTCCCTTCGTGATCTTCCCATCCAGCTGGACGACTCAGAGGACCACGTTCACTTCAAGAACATGTACGTGTTGATGTTGTCGTGGCATCTTTCTATGTATTTTTATAATATATATATTATATTATATAAGATTATATTATATTATATAATATAATATTATATTATATTATACATCACCCAGGACCCTCCCTCTCCCGCGCCAGCACTTTATTTTTACGTCCGTGAACTCCCCCCCCCCCAAAAACTCATGCTTACAGCGGCAGTGCCGTTGATGGCAGTGGCAGCGTGAGCAGAGCGTGGCGCTCGCGTTGTCGTGCATAATAATATTGACCCTTTTTGTTCTCCATGCGTGCAGGCTAAAGTACATGTACACTGGCGCCATCGACTTCATCACGGGCGACAACATCATCCCTCTGATCCGTTTGTCCGACTACTACGGCATTCTATCGCTCAAGGTTTGATACGTTGCGCTTAACTTTTTGCAGAACTGTGAAACTAACACTGCAGCTGCGCTTGCCCGCACAGGAAATATGCGGCGACCTCCTGGGTGAGCAGATCAATGAGGACAACCTGTTCTTCTTGCTGGACATCGTGGAGCAGTTCGACTGCAGGCGGCTTAACGCGCACTGCGGAGAATTCCTGGCAGAGCATTTTGGCGACATGTGGTCTGATCTCCCGGAGCGCCTTATGAGCTTGAAAATCGAGACGTGGGCGGAGATGCTCAAGAGTAACGAGCTTCAAATCAGGTGCGCCGTACCTATGAGAGGCATTCAGTGTTTACTACTACTACGTGCTCAACTTGTCGCCATGATTCTTTTATCAGATCGGAGGAAGAGCTGTACGAGGCCGTCATTACTTACGCCAATCAGTTCAAGGAAGAGAAGGAGAAGAGGGACAAGGCATTGACCACACTTTTGCCGCTCATCCGATTCCCCTTCCTGCGACCTCGATTCCTCGTGCAAACGGTGGAGACCGACAAGTCAGTCATGCACCTGCCGATTGTTCATAGTCTTCTCTATGAAGCTTATCGCTTCCGCATGTACCCCTCTGCCCACACAACCTTCCGCACGGAGGCACGACGAGGTTTGATGTCTCCATTCCTTTTTGTGCACATTTCATCCCTCTTAGATGCTTTGTTAACAGGGTTCCAGCGCTACGATCGGGATCACTGCTCATCGGCACTACAGCTCAGCGAAGACGAGCTTAAAGTTACCCTTTCCAATGCTTCGGGATGGAACAACGTGCGCTGCGTGTGCCCGCTTTCGCCGTCCTACAACTATGTTGAGTTCAAGGCAGAAAATGGCCCCAACATGATGATCGGTGTCGTGGACGGAGACTGTGGCCGACAAAACTACGCGGGTCAATTCAGCAATGGGTACGGAAGCTCCTCGCTGAAGGTTTCGCTCTCATGCACAGATAAGCTGATACTCCCTCCACCTCAAGTTGGACATACTATTCGCAAGGAGGGCTGTACCATGCTGGTGGCACGCCCGCCACGGGCGCTCGCTACTCGCCGGGAGACACAATCGGCGTAGAAGTGGACTTCGACGAAGGCAAGATCAACTTTTACCGCAACGGCCAACTCTCGGTCAGCACGACGGGCATCCCCAAGGACAGCACCAACCTTTACCCCGTTGTGTGCTGCAGCGCAGTCGGCGATTCTGTCTCGATAGTTGTGGGTGCTGTCTCCCCCGCTGACGAAAAGGCTGGCAAGAAGAGGAAAACCTTGAGCGGCTCCAAGAAGGCCAAGGTGTCACCACCTGTGGCCCATCCGGGTTACGATGACCCGCATCCCGGTGCGTCGCCAGAAACCCGAATGCAGTTGTGTCGTGCTTACCAGTCCACCCAACAGACGATCTCGTGACGGATTACGGCGACTTCTGATCTGCCTTTCCAAGTCCCCAATCCCGCTCGCGTTCATGGCACAAGAAGACTTCATTTTTGGTTCGAAAGGACAATCCTTGAGGGGCGTGGGGCTTCAGTTGCCGCGAGAGGCCTTGATCTGATTTCCAGCAACCGAAAGCACAGCCTCCTGAGTGCTCTTTCCTGCTCATTATGTACATCGTTAGACCCAATTGGAAACAGCCTGTGCGAGGCGGATCCAGATAAATGGGCTGTGGCTGTGCACCTATGTCCTCCTCTACTCGCTCGAAGGCGGAGAGAGATGCCGTCATGTTCGTCGACAGGAAGTGCAGCTCCTCTGCGGAGAGCTGCGAAGCAGATAAGGGAGAAAGGATGAGTACGACATTCTCACGGGCGGTCGTTTGCATCCCGTTACATTCACACACGCGCGTACCGGTTCACCGAGCTTCTTGAGGGCAGTGAGGATCTCGAGTGCCTGCTGCGTGTAGGCATCCGATGACAGCTTGCCCAGCTTGAGATCTCTCTGTGAGTCGGAACAAGACACGCGTACGCATCACATCGGTAATCGGCAAGTGACCACCACAGTTCATGCTTGGCGTGGTGGCAGCACCTTGAGGCTGTCCAGGCGTCCACGCAGTTGGCCCGGCTGCTTCTTGGCAAAGAGCCCGATCACCTCGGGTGTATGGAACGCCTCGCTCACTGCCGCTTGTATCGCCTGTACACCAGCCTCGGTCAGCGACAAACAAATAATATTTCCCTTTTCTTTCCATCTGCTTTATTATTCTCTGTTCCTGATTTTTTGCATCAAAACAAAAATATAAATAATCGTATACGCAAGAATTTATGGAAAGAAAAGGAGAAGAGGAATCCTGTGTGATTAATTAATGACGGGGGCAAGGGTGTAGAGTGTACGAGCTGGATGGAACCCAAGTCGTTGACGAGGGAGAGATCGCCAGCGGCGCTCTTGCGGAGGAAAGCCTGAAACTCGCGCATCTGCTGGAGGGTCTCGTCCTTCGTGACGCGGTACTCGTCGGGCTCCATCTCGTCCTTCATCTCTTCGAGATCCTGCAGTTGCGTGATCAGCCTGTTGAGCTGGTCCTGTATGTTGGCCTTCAACTTGGCAGTTTCCTCCTTACCCCGTGACGCCATGATGTTCTTCTTGTGATGCAATGACTGGATTGAATTGAAAATCAAAGTGCTATTTCATTTGCGAAAAAAAATAGCCTCTCGAAACGTTTTTCGATTTCGCTACCTGAAATTTCATTGATCGTGACAACTGACGTCAGCAAGCAGAAAATCCGCAGGGCATTCTAGCTATTTCCAAAACCTCATGTTTCACTCCACTGAACATTTCCTTATCGAGAAAGCTCCCTGATCTGGAATGTGAAACTTGGCCTGCGCACTCTACCACTGCCTGTTTTGGATGCCGCAGGAGTCTCTTGCCCCAAGAACATGGATGTTCACCGGTGATCCCTGTTCGTCGTGGCCAGAGGCAACCTGTTACCCCCCCTTAGCCTCACCCTTCAAGACGCTAGTCCATCCCCTGTAAGCATCCACCATCTTCCACCATGAGAGCCGCTACGCGCGCTACGACCGCTTCGAGGAACCTCACCTCCAGGACTTCCCCCAGCGCCGCTCAGCTGGCGCGCCACTACTCGGGCGCTACGTTCTTCTCGGACGCCAAGCTGAGGAACCACTTTGTGGGTCTCCCCCACACTATTCGCAAGAGCCTTGTCGAGTACGTGTGGATCGGCGGCTCAGGCCAGGACCTCCGCTCCAAGACCCGTTCCCTCAGCAAGGTCCCTTCCCGTGTAGAGGAAGTGCCCCACTGGAACTACGACGGCAGCAGCACTGGTCAAGCCGAGGGTAAGAACAGCGAGATCACTATCGTCCCTCGGTACTTCTTCCTTCCCCTTCCTCCTCTTCTTTTCTTCCCTCGCTACTCAATTAGCGGTTCATCAATGTCCTTGCAATCTAGATCGTTCGCGCCAAAATCAACATTCATGTAGAGCCAATTCAGATTTTTGAAGATGTCGCTAACACATCTGTACGTGGGGGATAATACAGGGCCATGTTCCGTCATCCGTTCCACCAGGGCGACCACTTCTTGGTGATGTGCGACACGTACGACGGCGACGGCAAGCCCATCCCCACCAACTCCCGCGCACCGGCCAAGGTCGTCTTCGACCAGGTCACAGAGAAGTACCGTCCCATGTTCGCCTACGAGCAGGAGTACTCCATGTACTACAACGGTACCCACCTCGGCTGGCCCGTGGGTGGCTATCCCGCGCCGCAGGGTCCGTACTACTGCAGCGTCGGCATCAAGAACGCGTTCGGTCGCGACATTGCCGAGTCCCACTATCACGCCTCGCTCCACGCTGGCATTAATGTGACTGGCATCAACGCCGAGGTCATGGCGGGTCAGTGGGAGTACCAGGTTGGCCCTGTTGTCGGTATTGAGGTGCGATCAACTCTCGCCTGAATTGCGGCAGTTTCAAGCGTTGAACATATGCCACTCGCGATTGCAGGCCGCCGATCAGCTGTGGATGAGCAGGTTCCTCCTTCACAGGGTGGCCGAGCAGTTCGGCGTTGAGATCAGCTTCGATCCCAAGCCCAACAAGGGTGATTGGAACGGCGCTGGTATTGTTTCCCCCACACTCGACTGTTTGGCCAAGCAACAATTAACCGAGCATGATCTCAGGCTGCCACACCAACTTCTGCATTCTGCCCTTCCATGAGCCCAACGGCAAGGGCTACCAGGCAATTCTGGCCGCTCTCAAGAAGCTTGAAGCCAAGCACCAGGAGCACATCCAGGTCTACGGTGAGGGCAACGAAAGGAGACTGACTGGTCACCACGAAACTGCTCACATCTCCAAGTTCTCCTGGGGTGTGGCCCACAGGGGTACGCATGTTCTTCTAATGCTCGTGCACACAGGAGGCTCACCTGTTATCTCGCATACAGGTGCCTCCATCCGCGTTCCTCGCCACACCTTTGAGAAGCAGGCCGGCTACATTGAGGATCGCCGCCCGGCCTCCAACGTCGACCCCTACTCCGCCTCGGCTCGTATTGTCCAGACCATCCTCCTGGAGTAAGCGAATACCGCGAGAGCCTCGCGTTTCCTTGGGCTACAAGTGATGTGAACTGTATACGGGATGTATTCATCAAACAAAGGTTACCTCCATTCCCCTAGAAGAGGCGCTCAACAAAGAAGTCCATGACCGAGTCAGGCAAGAGCGCACCGAGGACGACCGCACCGTAGGCGTCGAGCCCGACTACCGCCCGTGCTGGTGGGAAGCGTGCGAGCAGCACGTCTAGCAGCAACTCCACCACGGGTTCAGGGGTGGGCATCTTGGCAGCGCTTCCCTGCACCACCCGCAGGAACCTTGAGTACGCCTTTCTGTATCGCCCCATTGCAGACTCTCCTGCACGCCAAGTACTTCAGACACGTAAACAGTAAGAGGTAAAAACGGTTTACCATCATCGGTGCTATCGTCGAGGCGCTTGATCGTGTCGGGCACTTCATTGATGATGTTGGTGGCATAGCTGCCCGGCTCGATGAGGGTCACCTTAATTCCTTCACCGGCTAGCTCTCGCCGGAAGCCGTCAGCGAGAGCCTCAATGGCGTGCTGCGCGTGCACGCAGACATCAGGCCGGTATTGCTGGAAGTGAGCGATAGTAACACGACCTGTGCGCGATCATGAGCGCACCTTTGTCGCGGAGTAGCCGGCCATGTAGGGAAGAGAAACGAGACCTGCTGCGCTGCCGATGAACACCACACGCGCTCCTCCTCCACGGCTACGCTCATTTGTTCACGGGATGGAGAGTGTCAAAGGAACGACAACTGCGTATGATGAACAGACGGGATACCTGGCCTGCCAGCGGCGAAGATGGGGCAGGAAGGCACGAGTAACATCGAGGGCACCGAAGACATTCACATCAAAGCCATGCCGCAGGAAAGCATCATCGAGAACCTCCAGTGGCCCTAAGCGTTGAATCCCGGCGTTGTTCACCACTGCCACCACCTCCACTTGCGTACGTTCTGCGTCACGTTCGACCCACCGAGCGGCCTCCGTGATCTCGCCGCGCTTTGTCACGTCGCACATAACTGGCCGCACGTCGCCTCCGGTCTTGATGGCCTTGGGCTGGTGCACCGTACGCCAGGCTTCGACCAGCGACCGCCCGTCGTCCTCCTTGCGCACGGTGGCGTAGACAACGTAGCCCGCCTCGGCCAGTCCCATAGCAAAGCGGCGGCCGAATCCGCTTGACGCGCCAGTGACCACCACACCAGCGCCCGTCGCGACCTGCGCTCGCCGAGCCAACTGTCTCATCCCCACCCGAACGAGAAGAGCAAGCCCCACTCCCGCTGCCAGCACCAACACCACCGATGTGACCACGCCCAGGGCCCAGGTCGCCACGATGACGCCCGCATAGAACCACACACTGGGTCGCCTCATGTTGTACAGCCTTGGCTCGCTTCTGCCGATTGTTTCGCAGATTTTTATCAATTACACCAAACGGAAACGTCGGATATAACCGGGCAACAAATGCGTCAGGGAAAATAAAAGGAAAATAGGTGATTCTTTCTTCTTCGTTCCCAGGCATCTGGGTGGGCCGAGGAACTCTACCCCACGGTAAGATGCCTGGAAACGAATAAGAAGGTACAAAGGTTAGGGTTGATAATGAGGAGGGAGGAGTATTTTAACTCACCGCCCCGGGCGCCGCCCGGCCTTTAACGTCGACCCCACTCTTTAGTAGGTAGCACCTCTTGTGCCTTGCGGAGAGAGAATACATCCCGTATACAGTTCAGCGTAGACCTGGATGTGCTCCTGGTGCTTGGCTTCGAGCTTCTTGAGAGCCCTTGCCGTTGGGCTCATGGAAGGGCAGAATGCAGAAGTTGGTGTGGCAGCCTGAGATCATGCTCGGTTAATTGTTGCTTGGCCAAACAGTCGAGTGTGGGGGAAACAATACCAGCGCCGTTCCAATCACCCTTGCGCAACACGAGTGGCAGTTGTCGTGATTGGGGACACGCGAAAGGAGCCGCTGTCTGCCCAGAACAGTACATGGACAAATAGTTGCGGTGATGATGTTCGAGAAGGGCATAAACCAGGTGGCTGAGCCATCTGGTCCATCATTGGTCCTCGTTATGGTTGTGGCCACAGGCGGGGTAGGCACCACGCAGCTGAAGGTGCTGGAGACGCAGTGGCAGGATTCATTCATGATCATGATGAACAGTAGCCCTGACGATCTCGTCTCCAACTTTGCTCTGCATATGTACGATTTTGCTGATTTCATAGCCAAGAGCTCGCGCTCACAACAGCACCAGGACCGGAAGACATCAGATGCAAAATGCCAAAAGCCGCGTCTCGATGACATACACTGCTACGTACGACCTTCGGCCGTAGGGCCATTGTGTGTTTCGATTGGGGGACCATTACGCGGGATTCAAGGTGTAATTAATAAGTACTCGCCACAAAAAACCCTGGTTTTTGTGGCGGTTGCTGGCATGTTGCTGTTGGCTGCCCCGACAAAATCGGGCGCTTTGAGCTTCAGCCCGCAGATGTTGTCATTGTTGTTTGTTTACGACTCAGTGCAGTATGACGAGCACTCTCTCTGATGGGGTAAGTTCATCTTTCTTTTGTGCTTCAGTGTCATCGCTGACCCGGTGCGAAAAAGGCTAAGGACCTGAACGAGGACGAGCTATTCATAGCCTCTCAGGTGTGCGAGCGGTGGTCGGCGCTATCCGAAGACCCCCAGCTCTTCTCTTCCATACTGTACCTTCCCTCCCCAGTCATGACTCTGTAGCAAGAAACGCTCATCGGCTACAGTAACCAGTTCCGAGAGGCTAGCGAGAAATTGTCTGCGTCTTCTGTGCACGCAGAGGAGCAGCTAGCCAAACTCCGAGAAGTCTTGGTGGAGGAGTTCAGGTCTCAGGGCCCTCTCATGGTTAGTGTAGCCCAGGACAGGATGGCCGAACAGGAGCAAGCCCTCTCACACAAGGTCTTACTCAAAATTTACATGTTGCCTGATTTGTGTGTGAGCACCATCAAAGCATAGTACACCTTGGACTGAACATGAACGCACAACGGGGAACAGGTAAAGTCGTTCGGTCTTGTTGAGCTCGTTGAACAGATTATCAACACGATCCCAAGCAAGGACACGCCTAGTACGACAGTCAAGAACCGCAAGCTCCTGCTGGCTAAGCTGGCCAAGCAGGTAAAGGAATTCTACGTTTACCTGAAAGTCAGCGAGGATGTTGCGGAGTGGGACAACAATCCATTCAACATTTCTTACAGTTCTGGCCTGCTCGCCTCTGTCCTTCATGTGGCGGCCCTCATCGGCATTCCTCGTACCACCCCTTCTCTCACCATTTGCCAGGATTTCTGTCCGACCTCGGCGTTCCCACACATTCAGAGCAAAGTCTGGATGATGCTGTGGCCCAGTCTTCTTCAGGTTCAGGATCCCGAGCCGCAGCCCAAACGAGAGCGAACACGCAAAAGTATCCTCCCCCTTCGCTGCTCACGTTTTTGACCTTGATTTGCTATCGCTGCCGATCCTGATCATGGGCGCACGTGTTTGGTTTTACATCCTGCAGTGCCCAGTTCAATCTGCTTCTGATTGGAGACATGTGTGTGGGCAAAAGCAGCCTCCTCCTTCGATATTCGGTTCGTTACCAACCTCTCTCCAGCCTGTTTGTATCAGCCATCTGGACCTCTAAAACCTCTCTTTAGGACGGTACCTTCAACGAAAGTTTCAATGCCACCATCGGCGCTGACTTTGTTCGTCCCCTCCCCCCAACTTTTGCGTCCTCCTGGATTAGTACTCACCAGGGTCTTCTTCCTCTTGGCTCAACACACATACACAAAAGAAAATCAAAACCATCGAACTCAACGGAAGGAAGATCAAGCTGCAAATCTGGTTAGCTGCTTCTCATGCTTATGTTCAGTAATGGGCGCTTCTGTGGTCACCTGCAGCTGATCTTGGCGTACAATTCACTTAACCAGGGATACCGCGGGCCAGGAGCGGTTCCGCACCATCGCGGCTTCATACTATCAGTATATCCACTTACACTCTTTTTATTATTATTGTTATATTAACCATCTTCCCCATCATAACAGAAAGGCGCACGGCATTATGCTGGTCTACGACGTCACCGACCCCAAGGTATGTCTTGTCGAACCAAAAATGAGTCAGAATGCGAACACCAAAGAACGACGGGTCAAGTTCGATCTTCTAACTTGAACAATTCCCACCACTGTGTGGGGCAGTCGTTTGATAACATCCGCAGATGGCTGTCTGAAAGCGAGAAACACTGTGCCGGATCGGTGCCCCGCCTGCTCGTGGGTACGATTTGAAATGAGTTTGGGTTGGCGGCTGGCGTGTTCTAACCCGCACCTTACATGTTCCTTTCAGGCAACAAGTGCGACCTGGAGTCACAGAGAGCCGTTTCCACCGAGAAGGGCAAGGAGCTAGCCGACTCCTTACAGATACCCTTCATCGAGACCTCTGCTGTGCGTAGTGCGCCTGTCATATGGTCGATTGTAATTGACTGATTCTCTTGCCTCCCCAGAAATCGGTGATCCGTGTGGATGACGCCTTCCTGACCCTCATCAAGAACATTCCAGAGGTGTGAGGGGGCAGCCTGAAATGAACGGGTCCGTCCAGTAGGCACAGTTGGTCACAAAAGGAGTAAGGCAACTTTTTTGTGACTGTGCAGCGTTCCATGTTCCCATAATCATACATATGATCTTCACATCAACAACAAAGCTTGCATGGCAAGGCAATAACCGTTTGGTCTGCGCACCGACACGGGTTGGGTTGCGAACATAACGTTGTGAGAGCAGTGGAACCATAACATCATCTCTCCGTTTACTTCTTGTTTCTCCCGTCCGCTCATCCCTCCGGAGAGCTGCTAAGTCCGTTCCAGCTTTCATAAAGTAATTTCAAAATTACAAAGTTGTTTCGAACAACGGGGAAGAGAACCACCATCATGTCTGCTGTAGAGGCCGGAGGCAACTCCGCCACGCCGACGTTGGTGTCGGTGGCGAGTAGGGTACGGTGGTGGCATGTGTGCCTAGCGGCGGGTGCGGGCCTCTCGCTACTGACCTTCATCGGATGGGCTGCCGAGCGATGGGGTGCCGGCGGTCCGCCTCGGGAAGGTGTGCAGCGCCTTTCCCGCTCCCGCAGACCGCGAGGCGGTGGTGGCGGCAGTGGCGGTGGCGGACGGGGCCGGTGGAAGGGTAAGAAGGGCGGCCGGCGAGGCGGCGCGAAGAAAACGCCCGAGACCAAGGTGGCGCGGGTCAAGCAGGAGGTCAAGCAGGTCCTCACATGGATGGAGGCTATGGAGCAGGTGGGAGGCCTGCCCTCCATCGACGAGCTCGCCACGCTGCCAGCTTCGTCCAGCGTCTCGGGTGGAGCACCTGATGGTCATGATGATCGCGATAAAGCTTATGATGACGGTAATGGGCAGGACCTGGGAGGAGAGAAGACCGACGGCGAAGCCAAAGAGACAGGTGAGGAAGCAGTGCGAGCAAGACGTGGCGAGAGCGTGGGAGAAGTGGTGCGGCGAGCGTGCATCAATCAGCTCGAAGTGGAATGGAGCCCTGATGCAGCAGGGAGTAGTTCCGATCCGCAGCGACGGCGTGTGGAGGACCTTCTGGTATCCTTCGCTCGGCAGGGCATCGCCAAGCAGCGCGCGGCCTTCCGACGGTCTCAACTCTCTTCTTTCCAACGCTACGCCATCTACGAGACCAGCGAGAAGCTGGGTCTTACCCATAGGAAGGAGGGCGATGCCATCATCATCTCGAAACTCAAATTCGAATTGCCGCCGTTTGATGACGCAGACGCTGCCGATAATAAGACGGAGGACAGCACCGATGACGCCAAGCTGGAAGGAAGCGAGAGCTCACTTCAAGAAGACACCAAGGAGAGCGAGGCCACAACAGAGCGATCAGAGGACGTAAATGGAGAGTCGCAAGAGCGTAAGGTCAATCTGGAACGATGCAAGATTCTGGAGGAATGCCTTACTATCGCCCTCCTCGATCTCGATTCGCTTGTTGAATGCGAACAGGCGCTGTCGCGCGCAGAGAGAAAGCTGTTGGTGCAGGCCTGCCAGCAACTGCTTACCGTGCTGGACGCCTGGAAGGCGCACCTTCAGCCACTCAATCAATGAATCACAGCTCTCTGAAATGTGCACGTCTTCTTTGCCGGCGTAACACAAGTCGCGCCTCCGTTTCGTCCGTGCAGACCGCTGCTCATGTAGGTATGCAAGAACATCTCAGCTGTCATACTTTGCTCGTGTCCTTTCATGATTGAGCGGCTGTATTCACCATCATGCTCTCGTTGTCAGCGGCAAAATGTTACGGCGCCAATTTTAAAGGTATTTACAAAATCTGGCCAAAGACATCGGGAAGGGAGAGGAATACATGTGCCTCGGCCTCATGTGATCATCAGCGCGCCTCGAAGCACAGGACTGCCGCCATACCATTAATCAAATCAATTTAAATCACTTAAAAAAGAGTATAATTTAACCTACCTTTCTTTGTGCGTTTCTTGTAGAGCATGTTGCCGTGGCAGAATTCGCACTTAAGACGGTTCTGTTGTGGCCTGATTCGCGTCTCAGCACCACATTCTGCATTGGTAATTGAATCAGGTTATTCAAAATTGAATAACACAAATTCACTCACTCGTTCGCCCCGCAAAGGGAGGGATTAATTGCAGAAACACATACCTGCACATAGGTAAAGGGCTTCCGCGGCCGCGTCGGAGGTGACGGCGCCCTGCGACGACCAATTGCTGCTCGCTTGCATCTTGGCTGCGATGTTGTACGTTTGGGCAGCCTCCAGAAACTTCACAAAACGTTTTACGTTTGGCGGAAATTTTCAATACCACAGCGTCAAATACAATATGAAATACAATCAACCGCACTATATCTGAATGATGACTCTATCCACCCCGTTCCATGGTTGTAGTTTGTACTTAAGGATGTTGATTGTTGGTTCATCAAAAACTTTATCAATTGTATTGCAAATAATGAGCTTTAAAAACAGTTAAGTTATATTCGTTTCAAAAGTTGACCAAACAAAACGCGTGCTCATGGAGGAGAAGCCCACTTTGAAGATCAGGCTGAGTCGCTGGAAGATTCCGCGTCACCCTCAGAAGAAGAGACAAGTTGCATCGAAGCCTCGTTTGTCGGCTTGTCTGTGGAATCTGAAGGCTCAGTCGACCCGGTGCTTGGAGCCGGGAGGGAAGATTCTTCCTGGATTCGCCCCTCGCTTTCGTTCATGGCTGTCTGCTCAGGCGCGGCCGGTTGCTGTGCCAGCTGCGCATACTGATACTCGATGGAGTACTGTGGTTGGCCTACGGGTGCTGACGATTCCATCTGCTGTCGCACACGGCACAGTTCAGTCCATACTTCCATCGAATCCTTGAACCGCCAGTCGGCATGACGTCGTAGCATACGCGCGATGCAGTCCCCTAGCGGTGTGCCTGGATGTAGAATGAGTGTTGGGCATTTGTTGGACAAGTTGTCATTTCAGGTGGAAAGTTGTACCTAGTAACTCAGCTCGGTGGCGAGCAATACCAGTGGCTATAGCTTGACTACTATTGCCATCTTCAGGTCCCAGGGCAGGAATGCCCTTGTACAGGTAATAGAGTACCAGACCCAACTGGTATATATCTGACTGATGGGTGGTGTAGCCCGCGAGGATGAGCTCCGGCGACACATCTATGTATTTTGACTTTCAGGGCTACATCAAGTAATCGCAGCCTGGAAAACAGGAAGCTTCGTACCATAAGGCCGGCCAACGTTGGTGTAAGCCGGCAGTCCTCTATCCCCAGCCTGACCATTGAACTTGCTGATGCCTGTAGATGCTGTTTAGTTGTTACACCATCGGCTAAATCTTTTATTGTCGTACCGAAATCTGTTATCTTTATTTGATAGCGCGACGCTGCCGAGTCATTGCGGATGTATAAGATGTTATCAATCTGGAGGTCGCGATGTATCACCTACAATATCGAAAGAATAGAAGTTGGCCTCAATTATGGATGTTCCGAAAAGAAAGAGGAGTCTCTCATACCGAATTCGAGTGAATGTGATGTAACCCTAATAACAATGGACGAGAGAGTGCATAAGTGAAAGCGACATAAAGTAAATAACAGCATGTGTACCGGATAGCATCTGGCCGGCGATTTCGATGACCTCTTTTACCGGAAGAGGCCCGGATTTCTCGACGAGAGCTCTTAGTGAGCCGTCGCATTGCTCCACAATTAGATAGTACAAACCATAATACTCAAACTACATGTTGATTAGCAATTGAGGTCAAGGAAAGGGATGCATGCTCCATACCATATCGAAAATCTGTATGACATTCGGGTGGCGCAATGATAATAGAAATCGCGCTTCCTTCTGCCACTCGGCCTCTGTCTCGTGCTTGGGCTTGAACCTTGCACGTACAACGTTAAAACTCGAGTAAGACAAAACGTGAAGGTTAGGTACGTTTTGAGGATCTTCATGACGAAACTTTGGCCAAAGAAATCCGTGCACTTAAACACGTAGGCGTATCCTCCTTCGCCTAGCCTGCTTGTGATCGTGTAGCTGTTCTTGGTGGCTTCGCTGTACACCACTGACCATGCGATTTGGTCAGCTCCCGTGAATCATACACACCAAGTAGACGGGAAAATACCGGAGCCAACTTGCGGCCACACCACCTGTCCTCCAGGGTAACCCTGCATACGAGGCACTCTATAGGGGCTGAATGGTTGAGGCAGCGCATCGGCAACTACGGACAGAGAACTCATTGTTAATCACTTGTGCCAGCAGTGGCTACAGAGAGAGTACCTTGTCCATGCTTGGATACGTAGTCTTTCAAGATATCTACGTGTGGCGCGACATATGCTGCCCCAGCCTCCGTGCCTGATACATCGTCCGTAAGTAAATATCAAGTACCATGCAATGTATAGCTTATCAGAAGAGCTTGCATACACTTGCGTTGTGTCAAGGGATCACAGTTCTCAAATACCACCACACGCAGTCCTGGACGCTTGCAGCCAAGCTGAATCGCAGCGTACCTGATCTCAGACAAACGCAGTACGAGGAAGAAGGAGATTAAGACATTAACAGAAGGCTCATCTATACGTGATGTTGAGCAAGAGGAGATGTGCATTACATCCACTGGGCGCCTGGAGTGACGATGAAGTTAATTCCCGAATTGAGGATCATCACATTGCTGGCATCCTCCACGCTTGCCACTGATTGTACCACATCACGTGTAGAGTCTTGTGATAAGCAAGCAATCCACCCTACAATTCATGGTACACAGGAGCACGCACCAGGTATGATGTCCGCAACAGGAGCGACCTTGGCCATGAGACCTCTCATCGTATCCTGATATGTCTTATCGTACTAGAGGGAAAGAAGCATTGTAAATAAACGTACAAAATATTATAATATTGAAAAAAAGATTTTAAAAATATGTTTCCCACATTTTTGGAAAAGGAGAGTAAATGGAAAATACCAGCCAGAGGAGAAGCGGCTTGGGACCGGTGGCGGCAGCAACCACACTGCCAGGTACAGGAGCTGTTGTAGGACCGAGGTGCTGTGAAGGGGGTGGGGGTGCTACTTGCGGGCGCGCATCTTCACCGCCCACCAGACCTGCCTCGCGTGCCAAGTAGGGGGACTCCATCGTGTAGACGTCAGAGGATTGCTCGCCACCCAACAGGGAGTCGGGTACAGAGAGACTACCCGCTTCATTTTTCCAGTCGCCCGAAACCGTGGGCTGCGTTCTTGAAATTTCGTTTTTTCGTACATCAAATGCTTTCGAAATCTCTCAAATTGTTTTGAAGTCTTGAAATATCACCGGACAACCGGACATAAGGAAATTTTCGAAATCGCAACGAAAGTTTGCGCACTCGTGCCACGTCTGCTGGCCCATCTTGGAATCGCTCAAGGGATCATCACCGTCGGATTCATTACTCTGCAATTACTGCACAATTGAATTTTCATCTCCATAGTCTCCCTTCTTCATCCGCCATCCTCTTCATTCATCCTTATTTTTTTTGCAGCGATCTACTTCCTCACCACACTACTATCATCGCCATGTCGTGGAAAGATAGGTCGTTGGAATTCGCCCAGATCGTGGACACCATAAGGCAGCAGAAAAAGATGACGAAACGACCGCTCCTCGCGCATGATGGCCTATCGCATGCCGTTCCCAAGTCGCAATTTACCGTGGCCGCCGCCCAACTGGGCCGACAGATCCACGACACCGCCCAAAAGCTGGGCAATCTCACCAAACGTATAAAATAAATCTTCTTCACTTATAATTCAATCCAAAAACAAAACGCCATTATGATATGATTTCACAATAAAATAACAAAATAAAATAAAATAAAAATTTAAATAAATATAAGATATAATTAGGAGCTGACGTGTGCTGCGTGTTTGCAGTGGTGAAGAACACATCTCTATTTGATGACAAGACGGTGGAGATCCATCAGCTCACGCAGGTTATCAAGCAGGTACCGTTAACTGGTCTGTCTTTTCACTCCATCGCACATATGTGATTGATCGTGGCTTTCTTGCCTTCGTCGTGTTGCGTACACGTGCGCAGGACATTACCACTCTGAATACGCAGATTGAGGCCCTGCAGAACTATGTCAAGACGCAGAAGGCGCTGCGAAAGAACAAACAAACAGAGACTCACGCCATGGGTGTCGTCGGTTCTCTTAAGTCTGAATTGGCCAATACCACCAGACGGTTCCAGAAAGTTCTGGAAACACGGACAGAAGTATGGATAGCTTTCTCTTCGCTTGATGAGGACAAGCTAGCTTACCTGTGTGTGGCCTCCAGAATTTGAAGGTGCAACAAGAAAAGAGACAAAAGTTCACAGGCGGCCCCGTTCTACCGGCGAAGGGCCGATCTGTGGAGCTTGTGAAGCCGCCACGAGCCTTCCCCAATGGGTACATGACTTGCGCACTCTTATGCTCACTTATTTGAATCCCTCACACTCGAGTACTAAAGGTTGCACGCGTCGACCGGAATGAATGGTGAACTTACTATAAATCTCCCAGAAGAGGTACGCTTTGTGCCATAAGAACGGCATGTGAAGAAACTTGCTTAGCGGTGTCCGTTTCATAGGGTTTACAGCAGCAACAACAACAGAAGCAGCTGTTAACAGTACAGGACTCATACATCAGGAGTCGAACGCAGGCTGTCGACAATATCAACCAAACAATCATTGAGCTTCAAGTACGCTCCCACACAACACTGTTGTGTTTCGCTCGAACGGGATGGATGACTGACGAATATTACAGGGAATCTTCACACAACTGGCCACCATCGTTGCGGAACAGGGCGAAATGATGCAAAGAATTGACGATAACATCGCTGAGGCACGCACCACCTATACTGCATCGTAGTTCTCTGTAACCCAAACTCACACCAACGCCCACCACACAGGCCAGCTCGAACGTGAGCGGCGCGCAGGAGCAGCTTCTGAAGTACCTGCATGGCATCAGCGGCAACAGATGGCTCATCGTCAAGATATTCATGGTGCTCATCGTATTTATTATTCTTTTCGTTGTATTTTTCATGTAGTCTTCAAACAATTGTAAAACAGGCATCTTTTACAAGAGAACAAAGGAGCACATAAAAAGAAGGTCTACAATGATTATCACTCCTTAGAGTTGTGCTGATCAACAGCACATGTCAGCAAGAAGGCGTCACATGCATCATGGTGTTTTAGTGATTTTCTGGCACACTCATGAGGCTGTGTGGCACATCAATCTGCTTTCTTTACTCCTTTCCCTCACTTGGCTTGTTCCCTCTTGGCAGCTGCCTCCCTGAGATCTGAGTTGGTCGACCAGGAAGTTTCCATGTGATGTACTGCGATTATCATGCCCGCTTCCGCGCCAAGCTCGCAGGGGCGGACACAATCGAGGGCTACCCGCACTACTACCAGCGATCCATCGTGGAGGCCGTCATCGAGGAGCAGCAGGATGTGAACAACATGCACTCACTCGAACGGGTTGGACATCTCCCGAGCGATCAGTGCTACATCCACCATCAACAAAAGCAACCGATTCAACTTCTTTCTTCTACCTCCTTTTTTGTGTGACGCGCCTGGTGGGGGTATCCGAGCTCAACTACGACCGCAGGACAAAGTAAAATATGGTAAATAATTGCATTCTTGTGGGCTTAGCAGCGGTGACAACACAAGAAGAACAGAAGGCCTGGAATGACACGAGATTAGAAGGAAACCTTGGAGGCGTCGAAGTTAAGACCAGAGGCCTGGAGCTGCTTAACGAGATCGCGGGCAGCGGCAGAGAGGTCGTTAAACTGCTGCGTGACCGCGCTCTGTTGGTTGAACTGCGCAACTTCGGCGGCCTGCTTCTGCAAGAGAGGGATCTGCTTGATGGCGAGCGGGTCGGTCGTGACGATATCGATCATCTGGCTGATGTGGGCGGGGTTCATGCCGCTTTCCGCGAGCGTCTTAGCGAAGAGCTCTCTGTTGGAAAGCAGATCGGCATCGGCCTTCAACTTCTGCAGCAGGTCCTCGGTGCTCTTCGCAGCCTCCTTCTCAAGCCTCTGCGCGTCCTTGATCTGAGCGGAGATGGCGGCGAGGCGTTCCACGAGGCTGGCTCCATGGAGCTCCAAAAGGTTGGCCTTGATCTTGGCCTGCCAGTCGGCTCTGAGCGAGGTCGAAGGGTTCTCGCCGTAGCTGAAGTACAGTGTGGGGTCCTCGAGGTAGCTGGCAGTGCGCGAGGCCAAGAAATCGGTCAGGAAGTTGTGATTCTTCGTGTCTGCACCAAGGAGAGGGGAAGAACGTTTGTTAAGCACAGCACCACACTGTCACAGGAATGCAAGGGTCGGCTTCCCGCTCCGCCCTAGGGTCGTAGGGTTTTCTAGGGCAAGAGAGAAGTAGGGGAAGGGGTGGGCCGTGTGTGTACCAAAGGCAGTGTCCACGGTTGCCTGGATCTTTGGCTTGGTGACGTGGTCCAGCTCCTCCTTCAGCGCAGCTTCATCGTACTACCCACCCCGGAAGATATTTAAATGAGTCCCGTAGGTTTGAATGATTTACATTACGGCACGATCTCGGGGCGGTGAGCGAGAGAGGAAGGGAGAAAGGAGGGCACGTACAGGCTTGAAGTCGAGAACGTCCTTGAAGAGGGTGCCCTCGGGGGTGTCCTGGTTGAACTTGGAATCCCACGCGTTGCGCGTCTGATTGGCCTTCTGCTTCACGCCCTCATCGAGCTCGCGACGGGAACGAGAGGGGAAGGGACGCGTGGCGAGGTCGCCGGCATCCTGGGCTACCACCTCGAACTGGATCTCATCCACGCTGGGCGAGGGCACGGTCGATGCGTAGAGGCGCAGGGCCTGGGCCGAGTAGCAGCTCGACCGAACAGCCACAAACTGTTCGGCACATATACCACACAAGCGCGTAGAGACATGTATGTGTCAATTACCCGCTACACGAATGAGAAGGTAATTCTTGCTCCCCCCCCCAATATTTAATGGAAAATGCCTGGCCCAGAAGAAAGAAGATGTATCGCCGCATGGGCACTAACGGAGGGATTATTGTTTACGAATGGATCTTCTAATGCGAAGGTGGTGGAAAATACGGAAGCTAGTGGAGCTCTGGATTTAATTGGGCAGAGAGAAAAAATTGAAGGGGGGATTTGGCGTGAGGTGAGAAGGGGAGATAGATACCCTGGGGGCTTGGCGGAAAAGTCCTCTCTTCATCTTTCTCGCAGTGCGGACGACAGTGATTGTGGGCTGGGTCTAGCCGCTTGATTTCTTCTTTCCGAAATATCAGCAGCTGTTTCCGAAATTATTTCAATTTTTGCAAATGTTTGGCATGTATTCCCTTGCGCTCGTGGCTGGTGTGACGGCGGAAAAGTTTAGCTCCGCAGTACGACCTCGTGCTTCACCTCCTCGGCACATCTATTGAAACCACAATCAAGAACAACTCCTCATCTCAATCATAAAATAGAATCCTACATCGAGAGGATTCTATTTTCTCATTTTTTTTATTCAATCTTTAACTTGTTTAAAAGAAATTATTAAAAGATTGGAATAATCATAAAAGATGGATCTGAGCTCAGATGGGGAAGCTGATTATACGAGTGGTTCCTCTTCCTCCTCTCGATCTTCTCCTTCCCCTCGATCCTCTTCCTCTGCCCGATCTTCATCTTCGTCTCTTCCTCATCATCATCGACAACACTACATGATAGAGGGATTCCCATTCTCTCTACATGGTTCGCAAGCGGTGACTTTATTTATGATGGTGGCGTGTGTGATGCTCGCGCTGCTGCCGACGCCGTGTAGCGCCTACTGGCCCACCCTGCAGGGCAACAGCGCGCGACAGGGACGTCTCAACTACCCCTTTATCCGATTGCCGCCAGGAAACGTCAGCTTGCTCAGATGGACGGTGGACCTCCAGTCGGCCGATTACCTCAACAGCTCGTCGCTCTCCAACTACACCTTCGGGTAAGTCTCCTGCGTCATCGCTTTCGTCTTCGCTTTCGTTTTTCTTTTTACGGAATTTTACAAAAGACCATAAAATCAAATAAAATTCAATAAACAAACAAATATTCAGTTTCAATTTTTATGGCTACCGACAAGAAATGATGATGGTAATGTTGTTGACGCTTTTCCGAATGTATAGGACGCCAGCAGTGGACAGTAACGGTTCCGTCTATGTCACCTACGCAACAACTGGGCCTCCTTCCCTGAGCGGTGTTATCGCTATTCGGCCTGATGGGCGTAAGCTTTGGATCTTACCCATCAACACGGTATTCTGACAATATATTTAAGCTCTCGTGTCTCCAACTCACTGATCGGCGAAACAGGCATCTGGCCACATAGCGAGGGGCAGCATCTCGTTGAGCGCTGATGAGTCGCTCCTCTACTTCGTAGCCTCGAATCCATTGAACAAGTCCAACTTCTATGCCCTTAACACCAAAACCGGGGCAGTCGCTTGGCGCTACACAGCAAGTTACTTGCTCGCAGGAGTGTGCGATCCGGTGGTTTATAACACGGCCGTACTCATGGGAGATTCTCGGGTGCGTGTCCTTGAGACTCTATATCATTTTTTTTCACTTTCGCTGACGCTCTCTTGAAGCAACTTTACTACTTCCCGGATGGCACCAAATCGTCAGTTGGCTGGATATTTGATTACACAAGAGTGTGCGGTACAGCGGTACGCACACCTCTTCCGTGTTCGCTTGAGCGGATCAAATCTAACCATGCTGAATTGATCGATCATAGAGTACTCGCAGAGTAGCGCCTTCGATATCTTTGTACAATGCTGACATTATCTTCGCGTGCGAAAAGAAGTGGATCATGTCTATCTTCATAGATGATGCGTCCCTCAAGTGGTCTACGGCCCTCAACTGCAGCAATTCTACGGGTTGTGATATGACGGTTAGTTGCATTCCTTCATAATCTATTTCTACACTCGGAGTAGTTCTCATGCCACGAACTAGGGTAATGCTGCTTCGATCGGCGACGACGGGACGATATACGTCGCAGCGTTGGACAACTATACAATCGTACTTATTCATTCCACTTCCCTTTCCTCAAAATCAGGCCTACTAACTGACCGAATGATATGCAAGAACGTGGAGTCCTTTAATGAGACCACCAACGAGACTACCATCGAGCAGATACCGTGGAGCGATTTCTACCTTTTCACCATCAATGCAGGAGGAAGTATAAGGTGCGCTGATGTACCCGTGATTTGTTTCGTGGCGTGGACCCAAAAGCTAACACCGTTTCCCAACTAGATATCGTTTGAAGCTAACGACGACCTCCAGGGGAATGGGCATGTGGCAAATTCCAGCAGTAGGTTTGTTTGTCCATAGTCATGACCCAAATAAGCGTTTCTCTAATTTTGATTTCTTCTCTAGGCTCAACTCGTTCAGTGTATGTTGGCGGTTATCTGCCTGAAGCCTACATCTGGCGGGTTTGTTTGGCCTTCTCAGAGAGTTGTGTTTGATATTGGCGCAGCGAGGAATTGATTGGCCATGTGTGTGCAGGTCGATGTATCCACGCAGAACTTTAGCCCAATACTGCTGCTTAATGGGAATGCCTCGTCACCACCGATCACCACTGTAGGAGCCAGAGGCTACATCGCCGACTCGACATCGGGTATCGTGTTTTCATTTAACGCGCACCGCTCGAATATTAACCTGATATATCACAACGGTTAGCCCTGCATGCTTTCAACGGGATCAACACGTCCGACACCTGGATGACGCAGTATGGGGACAACCACTTCCACTCTGGTCTGGCCTTCGGCCAAGATGGAACCATCTTTCTCAGTGACTCAACGAGTGGGGGTCTTTTCGCCTTTGGTAGCTGCTCCTCACTGATCGGCTTTTGTTGTTTCACAACTAACCATGCCCGGTCGGGGTACAGGTTGTCCTGTTGGAACGCAAGTGGGCCCCGATGGCTCATGCATTCCGTGCGGGCCAGGAACTTACTTCGTCACGGATGGTCGGGCCCTCTGCCTGCAATGTCCAGCAGGCCGTGTATGTGTCCAACTTTTAACTTTGAAGTTGCATGATGTACTGATTGCAAGTTTGTTCCAGGTGTCGGGAGGAGGAGGCAACATAACTTCATGTCAGTCTTGTCCATACAACTCTATACCAAGCGCCGACAAGACCCAGTGTGTTACTTGTCCACCCGGCACGAAGCCCAGCTTTGATCTATCATCGTGCACGTCGAGTCTTCCCACCGACGGGGCGGCATCTTCTTTCGCCAGCATGAGCTTCGCCGTCAATGCCTTGCACTCGCTCGCAGCTTGGTATCTGCCCTCGACGAAGTGTGATAACCCTGCACCACCATGGTCATCGTAAACATTCGAGGACATACCACGTCCGCTGCAGCTTGTTGTACTAATTGTGTGTTAACAATCAATCTATATTTATTCGTTTTGTAAGTTACGCCACCGACCGAGCTCGTGTTACAATTGTGGTTGTGCTTCTCCAGTACAGGGAAGGGCCATGTTGCTCATCGTCCCGACCATCATTTGGGTTCCATCAGTATGGCAGTAAAGGGGTGGAGACGCCTCCTTAGCGAAGCCTTTTCATCGTCCTCGAAAGAAGATGAAGAAGCAGGTCTTGAATGTAGTGCACGACGCATCACGATGATTCTGGGGAGTTGGTAAATTCCAGGAAAACACCCGAAGAAAACCGCCACCCGAAGACCGGACAGCACAATCGTCTGCGAAATCAAGACGTGTTGTGTGCGCGGAGGCGAAGGCAAGAATTAGAGGTACAGCGTCATGTCGAAGAGCCCCTTTCAAGGATTGGTGAAGGCCAGCATGCCCTCGCAGAAGGGCTTGTGGCTGGGCCTCAAGCTCACTGCGGGCGCCGTGGCGGTGGGTTCGCTCGCCTACAGCAGCGTCTACACGGGTATATCTGCCCTCCCTCGCATTAATCCATCATATCCCTCCCTGTTGCATCAATTGATTCTTCCCTTTAGCTCTCCTCTTCTTCTTTATATATCGGCATCAATTAATCGGTGATGGAATCTTAAATGGCTGATTCTGTGTTTTTCCGTAATGTAGTGGAGGGTGGTCACAAGGCGATAATCTTCAGCCGCTACAGCGGTGTGCAGCCTGAGGTGCACGGCGAAGGTTGGCACGTCCGCGTGCCATGGCTGCACATCCCGCACGTGTTCAACGTGCGTACACGGCCGACCAGCATCCCATCACTTACCGGAAGCAAGGGTATATAATTCTCCCTCCTCTACAAAATCCCTTTTCGCACATCTGCGACCTCGGGACAATTCATTTCCTCTTCTCTGCGCACTAAATTGACATCTCCGCAGCCGCGAATCAAACATCTCATGGACATTCTGCAATCGCACAATCATGAGATCGAGTTAATTGAATCGTGTTTGCTCAGATCTGCAGATGGTGAACATTACGCTGCGTGTGCTGACCAAGCCCAAGTGGGAGAAGTTGCCTCAAATTTACAAGAAGCTCGGTACCGACTACGATCAGAGAGTGCTGCCCTCCATCGTCAACGAAGTGCTCAAAGGCGTTGTGGTACGTCCTGCTCAAACAACGCATGCATTGAGGTCACAGCACTTACACTTCCCAACCCCTCTCACTCCACTCTGATTAAAAAAAGGCGCGCTTTAATGCGGCGCAGCTGATCACACAAAGAGAGCTGGTGAGCGGCATGATCCAGGATCGCTTGAGGGAGCGCGCCGCTGACTTTTTCATTGATCTTGACGATGTCTCTATTGTACGTGAATGTTCTTTGTATGAGCGAAGTGTCTCCATTGCGCTGACATACCTCCTTCCAGACTCACCTCAGCTTCGGCCGCGAGTACACTGCCGCGATTGAAGCCAAGCAAGTAGGTAAGTAATGCAGATCCTCATGCATTCCGAGAATTGTAGTTGCTCACCTTCCTTGAATCTCTCCAGCCCAACAAGAGGCGGAGCGGGCAAAGTTCATCGTGGAGAAGGCCCAGCAAGACAAGCGTAGTATCGTGATCCGAGCGGAAGGAGATGCTGAGTCCGCGCGCATGATCAGTGAGGCCATTCAGTCCAATCCTTACTACCTTGAGCTCAAGACCATCGAGGCGGCTCGCGACATCGCCCACTCTCTGGCCAACTCACAGAACAAGGTTTACCTCAGCAGCGACATGCTCATGTTCAATCTCCTGGGCTCTCTCGGCGGGTACGCCCTGCTCGCTTGGCCAACTTCTGTTCGTTTTTGGTCTGGTTAGCTGACACGTTCTCGGCAACAACAGAGCCAGCAACAATAATGCCGCATCGTCCTTCGTCAACTCTGTGCTTTCAGTCAAGGAGAATGCTCCCGCCCAGAGGAAGTGACCTGCCTCCTTGTGAGCTGGTGGTTCTTTCGCAATAGAGAAAGCACCCGGTTTGCCCTTTTCGCTCTTTGGAACCAGCCCTGTGTCTTTCTCGTCCGTTGTTCTGTCTCTCGGAGTCTGCAAACTATTGGTG
This sequence comes from Acanthamoeba royreba, assembly GCA_000826365.1. Taxonomy (NCBI): domain Eukaryota; phylum Discosea; order Longamoebia; family Acanthamoebidae; genus Acanthamoeba; species Acanthamoeba royreba. The sequence goes on along the minus strand of CDEZ01018240.1, from coordinate 32 downwards.
TTCCGGTAGCTTGGCGTCTGAGTTGCCGAGGC
>CDEZ01018238.1:0-15613 GCA_000826365.1 Acanthamoeba royreba | reverse complement strand
TTCGCAGGATCTTCTGTGTCATCTTGTGCGTGTTGAACGAGTTCATGAGCACCAACGGCACATGGCTGTTGTGCGTCTTGTTTAAGTACTGTGTGGTAGAACGTAATCAGCATTCATCAATTAATTAACAATAAATAAATAAAATTCGATATATAAATAGCTCTCGTTTGGATTTTTCCAAATTAAACGTTAAACGAGTGATTAAAGTGCGAAATCATATAAATCACAAAAAGGTAAAATAAAAGAATTAAATAAAAGGATTAAGTAGGACGTTCGTGCCTCAATCTGCTGGACGGTGAGGTCGAGGAAAGTGTAGCGAGAGTGGACCTCGATGGCCGACTTGGGACCAACGCAGCCCATGGTGGTACCAAGGCCACCGTTGAGCTTGAGGACGACGAGCTTGTTGAGATTGGAAGTGATGGCGGCCTCAGGTACCGGGCCGAGTTCGTTGTAGGGGATGATCATGCCCTTGGGCGGCGGCTTGATGAGGTTCCAATCGATGACCTGGCCGCGCTGTTGAAGGAACGCCGCGAAGACGCCACGGAAGTCGTGCAGGTCCTTGGCGAAGGACTCCTTGTGCTGTTGCGTGTAGGAACGGCCCTCTTCATCCTTGCATCGATCGACCGAGTCAACAATGTGCTGGACCGCGTTCTCGACGGCCTGGAGGATCGTTTTCTTCGATGCCTTGTGGAAGTCCTTCTGCGCCTGCTGCCCATCAGTAGGGGCTGATGCTGTTGCCGTGGCCGCCGACATGTCTGATTTTTCCGAGTGAGAGAGATGTTGTGTGAAGATCTGCACTCACCCATTACGATCGTAAGCAGATGTGGCACAAGTCAGGACGACGCCGGTCAAGGGTTCCGTACCTGTGTTGTTATTACGACGAAGCCGGCGCGGGGTGCGTGTAGTGGTGGTGGTGACCCTTTTGGGTGTTTTGTCTTCCCTCGAAGGGCCAAGGTCCTTTGCGAGATAGCCAGAGATCCCACACTTGAGGCAGACTGCCATTGGCCGGCACGCATAATAGCAATGAAATTTCATTGGGACAAGACACGAAAGAAACGTGAAGCGCCTGGGCTCGACGGGCATCCCAAGCGCCAAATAGGAACGAAAAGTGCTGTTTTGTAGAAGCAGCCGCCCCACCCAACGTTGAATGCAAGATGGAGGTGGTCTTTTGCCTAGGGTCAGCTCTAACCATTCGCCAGACGAAGGATTGTACATTCATTGAATGTTGGATCACGGAATCACGGTGGACAGGAGATATCTTGTTGCAAGAAGGATAAGGTGTGAGGCACTGTTGGCAATCCAGTCTTCCATGGCCAGACAAAGACGCATGCGCTCGCACACTAGCAAAGAGAACGTAACATTCCACATGCACTAGGTTTAGTGCAAGCTGCTCACTCGAGAAATCAGGGGCAGGGCAATACCATCAGGTATGGAGGCATGTCCTTCCCAGTGTTGTCCTATTCGATGAAGGAAAGTGATCATACGCCGCAGTCGTAGGCATAAAGGGATATGTCTTATCTCATCCTGAGTCAGTCTCGCCACCGATCCATATCCAGCAAGGAATGCCTCTACGCGGCCCCACTGTTTATCGTCTTCTGTGGCTGATTTGTGTTGTTAGAGAACACCACCTTCATGCAGATGTTGAGTTTTTACCAAGAAGTCTAGCGAGCATAACCGCCATATCCATCACCCTGGCGTCAACTGTAACAAACTCAAAATCAAGTATCGCGCTCACCTTACTTCCTGCTCATAAGTGATGGTGAGTAGCCTCGCTTTTGTTTGACTCCTGGCCCAACCATGATGACTCAAAGTGAAATCGTACCCACACAAAGCACATTACCAAGCGATATGTCTCCATGCACCAGCTGCTGAGGTAGTGCTCTATATTCCTGTAACAACTTCGATTAGAACATAGAAACGACAATTGCTACGTTCAAAATGATTGTACATCCAGCTGGGATTCAAGACCTTCCAGAAGTCGAAGCACCTGTGAACAGATGGATAAGTATCAAAGGACACTATAATTAGTAGGCATGATGCTGAACCTGGTCAACTTCCTCTTGTTTTGGCAGTTGTTCAATGAACCCTATCACACGTTCTCTGTCTCCCTACACCACACGGGGACGATGTGATCACGATCCTAGCAGGGAATTAGGAAGGAATAACTGGTCACCCACCTTCAAGGCGAGATGGCAATTGTAAAGGTCATCGTAGCGTGGAAAGGCAGCATGCCGTGTGGGGTGGAGAAGAGCAAGGACGTTGATCAACTCCCCAATGCTTCGTCCAATATCCTTCACCTAAGAACTCAGAGTGAGGCCTCATACACAAGCAAGCACATGCAAATCCTTCAGCGGTGTGCACTTGATCAAGGTCGTCAATGGACGGTAGTGCTCCCTCAATGAACCCAAACATGGCGGCATACTTGCATTCGCTTTCGGTCGTGCTCGGAACTCGTGCCAACGTGCTTGTCTTGCCCGCGCCCTGCCGAGTACGCATCAACGTGGGTACCTTGAACGATAGCCTCGGATATCTCTCTGGGCTTCCTTCAGTGGCACTGTCGCCTGTGTATGCTTGAAGGAGATCGAGGACCTCATGTTCAAATAGGATGCATTCCAATGAAGCGTGCCCACTATACACTCGTACCACCTGCTCATAAGCCACACGCACCGATGAGAGCCAACAAAGGGGCAGCACTGTCCATGCCACCTCCGAGGTAGTAGACGCAGGGACACATTTGGGTTGGGCCGAGGAGGAGAACGTGCGTGGGTGGGCTGCGACGAGCATCCGTCAGAGTAGATAAACTGAGTGCAGTTGTTGGTGCCAGCACTGGCAGCACTCACGGCACTAACGCGGAGCTGGTGGGTCTGCGCTCCCTCTTCAAAGTACTGCGCGAGCAACTCAGGCCAGCACACTCCACCCATCCTTCAAGAAGATAACAGAAAAAAATACCAACCATCATGTTGGTAATTTTTTCTGTTTTACTGAAACTGCAAAGAACATGGGTGCCCGAGGATCGAAGATGGGGAAAGGAGAACATCAGGGCAAGAAGAAGAACAAGAAGAATAAGAAGGAGACTGGAGGAGAAAATGCTCCAACGGATGTTGCCGACGGCGAGCAACTTAGGATTGTACAGCAATTTGCAGAAAGGGACGAAGAGGAAGAGCTGCACGGCCGTCTCACGCAGAGAGCCGCCGCGGCACCGCCTGGTGATGACAGCAGTTTGTTACTGGCCCTGCCACACGAGCTCCAGGGCGTTATAATCGAATGGCTCGACGTGAGCGCGCAGCTCCAGCTGGGCAGCACGTGCAGCCGCCTCTACATGGCCATAATGGCTCATTCCTCCTTCTGGAGAGGTGCCCTTGTAGCTCTCACTGGCCCATGTACTCGATGCACCTTCTTTTTCGACATTTCTTCTCTGTTCCATTGACCACGATCATGATGTGTAGCATGTTTACGTGCTCTTGAAGAGCAGAATGCTGTGACAGTGGAGGACTTGAGGACGCAAGTTGCCGTGGCCCTTCTGAGACGAGCAGCGAGGGAATTCGGTCGTCGTGTACCAGGCCAGCTGACCGAGAAGGTATCGGATGCGTTTGATCCAGAAGCAGAACGGATGAAGTGCTTTGCGACCGTGCGCACGTTTCCAATTCCTATCGTCATCCACCGCATTGTACCTCGTACGCAACATCGCTATCGTACCGTGATGGCTTGTTCTCTCTCGATCGCACTGACATGCTCCATGTTGGATTTAACTTGCGCAGGGGAACAGCTGGGCGAGCTGGTAAAGGAAGCCTATCAGCACTTGTCCTTTGGCCCAAAGCAAGCTGAGCTGGAACAAACAATGGCCTCGAAGGAGGCGTGGGTGGACGATGATGCCTGGACTGCATTCTATTCCACTGCACTGAATCAAGGCTTGACCTTAAGTCTGCAACTGGTTGCTGATATAGGCGCCTACACAAACATTGCACATGGTGAGTGCAGACATACCTTACTTAAGACAGGAATCACTGACCGCTTTGATACAGGCGTTAAAGAGATCACACTGGGCGAAAAAAGGAAACTGGACTGTAAGCTTCCTTCAGTAGAAGCCACGCTGGCTTCCATTTCTGGCCTTGTGCACGACGAACGAGAGTTGATGGTGTGGAAGGACGAGTCCTTCAAGGTAATCGTGCTTCAATTGTTGTTCAATCCTGCTGTTACGCTCACTGGGGGGAGTGTCTGGTGATTACAGTCAAATGGCCACACTGGCCAGCGGCTGGTGGTTATGGGCCGTAGCTGGGCTTGTGTGCTACAGATGGAATATTACTCAAACTATTGCGGAGGACCATTTGCAAGCTACGACTGCGGTATGGGCTGATGTGTGGCCAGTCGGTATGACATCAGAATAGAGGACCTGTTTCCTAGATAAGATGGAATGATGAACTGCTAGAAGCATTGATTATTCTGAACTTCTTCTTTTATTGAGTACGCTAGTGGCTAGGGCACCTAGGCACTTGACGACGCTTTCTCGATCACAAGCTGAACAGGTGAGTACCTTGAGACCGAATTCGTCTGCTGCAGCCTGTACGAGTTGACGGGTAAGAGTGAGCTGAGTCGTGATCTTGTGGAGATGCAATACCTGCATGTCATCATCGGAGATCTTCCTCTGCTCCACCAGATCTTCTTTGTTACCGGCCATCAGAACTTCAACGTCTGGTGGCGCATGTTTACGTACTTCCTGAAAGACGATGTGAACTCCATGATAAAACTGTAGGGTACAGAAATTACGTACTACAAGCCAGGAATCCAAAGCGCTCAGTGACTTTGGGTCGGTGAGATCGAAAACCAGGAGAGCTGCATCAGCGTCACGAAAGAACGAATCTGCCACGGCACAGCATCATGTTACAAATACAGCTTACGGCTTTGGCCTGCTCGTGGGTACAGTGAGCTTACTTATCACGCTCCGGAAGCGCTCCTGTCCGGCAGTGTCCTGGAGCGGAGCGAAGTCATGAGACTTAGGACTTTGATCTCGGCCTTGTGTTACCATTTAGAACCTAAAGGAAGAATGTTCATCGTACCCACTGCGACACAGACACAAAGATCAGAGAAGATCAATTCCAGAAGAAAGAGAGATACGCACAAGTTCGAGAGTCACAGTTCTGGTGCCTAATCGGATGCTATGTGACTTAAAGTCTGTGTGGGTAAGTTGAAGTCACATTGTGGATCCAACCCAAACAACACGTCAATGAATCTTCACATTGCTGATGCGGCGCTCGGAACGCACCTACTCCTATAGTGGGTGGTCGGCCTGCTGAGAAGGTCCCATCCTGCCGGCGATAAGCAGTAAAAAAGAATGAAAAACGGAACAATCAGCGAAGAAGTGACAAGAGGAGACGAACCGCAAACTGGACAAGTATGGAAGATTTACCAACACCTCCTGCGCCCAGAAGGATTATCTTAATCTTTACGTCACTGCGGAGGCGTCAGCACGGCTGACCGAAATATACAACAGGACAATTGCAGTACACAGGTTCGTCTCTGGACCGTGTGTTTCGAATCTTGAGTCCAGAGGGGGAGCGAGGCATGTTCTTGCTGCCGCAGCCGCCCATCTTTGTTGTTTGCTGCTTTCAAGCCTCACCTTACAAACACAATAACTACGCGTTCCCCTGGGGAAGGCACGAGGATTAAAGTGCACTTGCTATGTGCTCAAATTTCAAGAGCAGAGTGGCGCAGTGGAAGCGTGGTGGGCCCATAACCCACAGGTCGATGGATCGAAACCATCCTCTGCTAAATTGTTTTGCTTTTCTGCGTCCGCGCCTTTTTTTCGTGCGTAGCGGAACATGTTGTTTTACGGCTGGTTGGTCCCAAAGGTCCTCTCGGCCGGGTTACCCCTAACGGCGAGAACACAACTTGGCTGGCACCCTGCGCACAACTAAACACCAGTTGGCACTTCTTCTTCCCAACAATCAAGAATGAAACGTGCACGGACCATCATCTCTGCCTCCGCGGCAAGCAGAAGCGTCGGGAGAAGCAGCCTTGTGTTGTCAGGCGCTGAGTTGCACTCGCGGTCTGGGAACAGGCCTCTAGCACAGCGACGAGGTTGGAGCACCTACAATAATGGACTTGTGGATGGCTTCGTGGGGGCTGTTGGAAATACGCCACTCATACGGCTGCGCAGCGTGAGCGAAGAGACTGGCTGCGAGGTGCTCGGAAAGGCCGAATTCATGAAGTGCGCCCTCCTTTCCGCGTCTCCTCCCCATCGTTCTTCCCTCTCTTGCTGTGCGGGTAGTAGAGGAAAAGTTACACTATTTAAAAGCAAAAATTAGTTAACTGATAATTTAATTAACTGATAATTAAAATATGAACAAATAACAGCGAAGCACAAAGGATGATGACCGACAAACACTTACACTTCACCAATGGTGCGCAGTCCCGGCGGGAGTGTGAAAGACCGAGCAGCATTGTACATCGTACGCGATGCCGAGGAGAGAGGGCTGCTCACAAAGGGTGGCACAGTGGTAGAGGGAACCGCGGGAAACACAGGTACACGAGGCTCTAGAGCTAATTCGTTACACTTTTCTTGGAGTTAATGCGTGCACGTGGGAGAAAGGTATTGGACTGGCGCACATCTGCAAAGCCCGAGGCTACAAGTGTAAGATATTCATGCCCAACACGCAGTCCCAAGAAAAGATAGACCTTCTCCGATCCCTTGGCGCTGGTTCGTTCCCTGCCAGCTTCAGAATGTCACTCATTTTGCTTGATCTGATGATATTGCTCAACACATATTAGAGGTCGTACCGGTTCCTGCTGTGGCCTACGACGTACGACAGTATTAACCCAGAATTGAATCATACAGTCTATTCACTTTATCTGCTTGGCGATAGAATCCTGCAAATTACAATCATCAAGCGAGGGATTTCGCAAAGAACACGCCTAACTGCGTATGGACGGATCAGTTTGACAACGTGGCAAATCGCTACGGCCACTTCTCCACGACAGGGCCTGAGATCTGGTTTCAAACTCAACAGAAAGTGGATGCCTTCACTTGTTCGGTGGAGTACCTCACATTTGTACCGACGTTTGTTTATCGTACATGCTAATCGTTCCTCAGACGGGAACAGGTGGTACTCTTGCCGGAGTGGGGCTCTTTCTTAAGCAAAAGAAACCTTCAATTAAGATAGTTCTTGCTGATCCTCCTGGCTCCGTTCTCTATTCGTACGCACCAACAGTTTTTGTGACGATTGCACTGGCAACATTGACGTTTTCCTTCAGGTTTCTGAAAGAGGGTAAAATGGAACGGACGGGAAGCTCAATAACTGAAGGTATTGGGCAGGGCAGAGTGACTAAGAACCTGCAAGATGCTCCCATTGATGATGCACTCCAGGTGCCCGATGAAGAAACAAGTACATTTCCTCATTGAGCTCAAATCAAGTGCATGACGAAACTGACACTCCCATCCTCCCGTGGCCAGTTGAAATGTTCTTCCGGCTGCTGGACGAAGAAGGCCTCTTTGTAGGCGCATCAGCCGCGCTTAATGTTGTGGCGGCCAAGAAGGTGGCCAAACAGCTTGGGCCTGGACATACGGGTACCATGATCTCATTTGCTTTTCTCCAAGAAGCGCTTGTTCACTTCAATCTTTATGCTGATCGCACAGTGGTGACGGTGCTATGCGACGGGGCCCAGCGTTACTACTCGCGTTTGTTAAACAAGAAGTGGCTCGATGAGAAGAAGCTGCTCAGTTCATTACCAGAGCAGTACCTACAATTCCTGCACTAGCTAATAGACGTCACTAAAGCGCGATCAACTGCTGAGCGAATGGGTGTACAATCAATCTTTGTAAGAATCCACACTTTCTGGCGCCCATACATTGGTAGGACCAGATTTAGTTTGGCCATCCCTCATCTGAAGCGGACAACGTAACACAAACCAGCAGGGAGTACAAACTGTTTCTTGCGTGTTGCGTAGGTCGTGGGGCTCCCGCGGGGCTATGTATCGGCCAGTCGCACTTGGCGCATCGCCAGGACGTGGCCACATTCAAGAAATGGCAGATCTTACAAGCCCACGTTTCGAGTTTCGTTTGATGGTCATTACCGGCAGCACAGGTACAGATTCCGTCCCGTCATCAGGGACGCTTCTTCCAGAGCATCGAACGGTACCGCTAGGGGTCTATAATTACTCCATCTGAGATAGATCAGATAAAACCATCCATGATGTTCCCCGCATGACAATTTGACCATATTCTCCGGAGAGACCACAACACGTACCACACTCAATACCAACTTCTCTTGTGTCGTGACAATGCCCCAAAAATTTTAAGAATTTGTCCTGGTATCTGAATTTATTTGGGAAAGTTGAAAGCAATTTGAAAGGGAGCGAAACAGTTCCGCTGTATTGCGAAGAGAACACGAACCATGGCAGCCTTCGACTTTGAGGCGGGACGCCAGTTTGTGTCGCAGCAGTGGGACGAATCGATCATCCCTGTACTGCAAGACTACATCCGTATCCCCAATCAGTCGCCCCTGTTCGATCATCAATGGGCCACCAACGGACTCATCGACCAGGCCGTCGATCTTTTTGTCCACTGGGTCCGCGATCAGCGTGTTCCCGGTCTCATTCTTGAGGTGCAATTCCTCTTATTTTAAATGCCACACAAAGAGAATATTATTTTATTCCTAATTAGGAATAAATAGAAAATAAAAATAAAAACAATTATACTTCTTTGGAAATAACATTATTTATTTATTTATTTATGTGGTCGGCAGGTGGTGAAGCACGAGGGACGTACGCCATTAATCTTCATCGAGGTGGAGGCCACGACGGACAACAAGGAGTACGCAAATCAGCCTGCTGTAGCGTCGCCACTGTTGTTGTATTTAACTCACGTGCCGTGTGCACAGGGACACCATTCTGCTCTATGGTCATCTGGACAAGCAGCCTCCGATGCACGGGTGGGAAGAGGGTCTTGCTCCGCACACTCCGGTCCTACGTGATGGCAAGGTAATCAGAGAATGCTCTGTGTGGCTGATGATCAGAACAGAGTCCCCAACTAACAACTTTTCTGAACATACATGTGCAGCTTTACGGCCGTGGCGGTGCTGATGATGGCTATGTACGAAGTCAATGATATATCATCTTCACTGCATGTGGCTAATCTCCTCTTTGTTCAGGCTATCTTTGCTGCCATCACTGCTATCCAGGCTCTGAAGAAACAAGGTCCAATCATGCTCAAGCTCAAAGAGAAGAACAATACCTAACCACAACGTTTTTCCTTACAGGCGTCCCGCACTCTCGTTGTGTAATCACGATTGAGGCCTGCGAGGAATCAGGATCGCGTGATTTACCGTACTACATCCAGCTCCTCCTGCCTCGCATCAAGACGCCCTCGCTCGTCATCTGCCTAGATTCCGGTTGCGGAAACTATGATCAAGTAATCATGCTCCACGAATACTCTCCATTTGTCTTAGTACTAACAGTTGTATGCAAATAGCTGTGGCTCACAACTTCGCTGAGAGGCCTGGTTGTCGGCAACCTGAAGGCAGAAATACTTACTGAGGGCGTGCATTCGGGCTCAGCCAGGTACTCAGTACTCCTGTCCTATTGTTATAACTTCTTTCTGCTAACCTGTGACATGATAGTGGAGTGGTGGCCTCTTCGTTCCGCATTCTGCGTCAAGTACTCAACAAGTTGGAGGACATAAACACCGGAAAAGTCATCCCTCCCTTCCTCCATACTGGTATAAAACACTATCTGCTGGTCTGATTATACGAACACCACTCACTCCTAATTGTAGCCATTCCCGATCACCGAGTGGAGCAGACGAGGCGAGCTGCCGAAGTACTTGGTGATCTTGTCTACAAAGAAGTACGCCAGCCTGCGGGATTGTAATGTCGAAGCGCATATAACGTGTGGCATGTCGATCCAGTTCCCGTGGAAGGGCAGCGCCAAGCCTGTTCTTGGTGATCTTACGGAGCTCTTCCTGAACAAGTACATCTTCCTTCGTCACAGCATGACCGTTCAAAACCGCATTCTTTGACCACTTCTGTGGTAGAACCTGGAGGCCTGCTTTGTCCGTGACTGGTGCCGAGGGATTGCCAAGCCTAGAAAGCTCTGGTTTGCTTCTTACAATTTTCGACTCAAGGATGCGCGTATCTCACGTGAATTGCTTGAACGTCGACAGGCAATGTGCTTCGGCCCTCCACGACTCTCAAGTTGTCCTTGCGTCTCCCACCCACGGTTGAAGCTAAGCAGGCTGCCGACCAACTGAAGGCCTTGCTGGAAGAGGTTCGTTATGTTGTAGACTTAGTGTTGAGTGATTTGGCACTCAAGAGGTCTTGCAACGTTGACAGAATCCGCCCTACGAATCTGCTGTTACTTTTGAAATTGAGAAGGCTGGCACTGGTACCTTTCATCCTCCTAGCTTGTTCCTTCAATGCATTAACTCATTTCTGTACGCAGGCTGGGAGTCGCCCAAGTTGGTGGATTGGCTTGCTGAATCCCTCGATAAGGCCTCGCAAGCCTACTTCGGCAAGAGCGCTTGTTGTACGCTGCTGGCTCTGCTTCTATTTGCTCATGTTCATCGCCTTTGGCTAACGTGTGCACTAGATATGGGAGAGGGAGGTAGCATCCCGTTCATGGGCATGTTGGGTGCGCTCTTCCCACAAGCTCAATTCATGATTACTGGTACGCTTTGAACCTCTACATCAGCCATTCCTCTTCTCACCTATTATCTATTTCTCACCAAGGTGTGCTTGGTCCCAAATCTAACGGTACGTCACCTTCCTGTGCGACTCACAGCCATTGCGGTTCCGTATTGACCTCTCTCCTCTTTTTTTCGTTGCAGCTCACGGTCCGAACGAGTTCCTGCACATCGAAATGGGCAAGGGTAGGACCCTATTACTCTCTTCCTGCGTGTGGATTTTATGTTGACTTGCTCACACCATCTCTTTCGGCAGGTGTTACCTCTTGCGTCGCCCACATCATCGCCGAACAAGCGCATCACCAGCCGGCTTGACCTGCTTCCGGGCAATTACTCGGAGGAAAGAGCTAACGAGTTTTCATTTGGTCAAATCGGTTTAGGGTATATTAACTCTTTGTGCCTATTCGTTGGTCTCCTCACCTGGCGAGATGTTGTGTTGGCTGCTGTTCAAATCGACAAGGGCGCGTAATGAAAGCGCTATTATCCTCGCCGTGCACCAACACCACCCGCAGCCACAACATATGAAGGCGAAGCGACACGCCAGCTCAGAGGCACTCGCGACTCACCGGACGCAACCGCCAGCTCGGCCGCAGCTGTCGCGGTTGCGGTCGGACAGGACGTGTCGCCTGCACGAGGCCCACAAGCTCTATTCTGTGGTTAGTGAAGGCGACGGCGTCGCCGCACTTAAAAACAGGACCTCTGTCTCTAAAGATGATGACGGACTGTCCCGACGAGCAGAGCGACAGGTGGGCAAGAAGAGCATCGTACTCAAGGCCAAACTTGAACAGGCCACCTGCAAGGCCGGCGAATCTGTCCGCATCAGAGGTGAGTGTCCCAGTGTGGCGCCACTGTTCGCGCCTATCTTTCGTTTACCTATTCATCCCTGTTGTCCTCTCGACATCAGTGAGGGTGAAGAATCGTACGCCGAAGGTCGTGGCATTCGTGCGCGTGCACGTTACTGGTGCGTATTTCTACTTGTCCTTTACGTCCTATTCACACCTTGCTGATGTGCGCGGGCGGGCGAACAGAGCGAGAAATGGAGAATGGTGCCGTGATGCAGGTTTGGGCGAGCCACCTCGGCTTCTTTTTTTCTTACGGCCAACTTACCAAACGTTCCCGTTATATAACAGAGGAAAGGTGTGGTGGAGGAGTACATGCAGGGTGGTGTCTTCCCTATGGAAGGTGAGGGAGAATATAAGGGCACATTGTCCTATCAAATTCCGCCTGACACCAGAGCATCGAATCTGTGGCGGACGTACTTCGCCCCTGTCTTTGCGCACATTTTCCAGATTCAGAGTTACTCACTCCAAAGACACTTGGACCAGGCACGAGCTGTGGGTGGCCATCAAGATCAAAGGGTCACTCTCGAACAAGCTGCAGGTGTCGTTTCCCATGCGCATCACCATGGACGGCCAGCTACTTGACGAATCTACAAACACAAGCGGACTATCCTCGTCGAGGTCCTCCATCTGCGTGCCAAGCACAGGTAGGCCCCTCGTGGGCGTCATGAGCGATCCATCTGTCTACACTTCTACGCGTCCTGTCTCGCCCTCTTCTTCCTTGTCGTCGTCGTCCTCCTTCTCGCTGTCATTCAGAAGCGATCGACGGAAGAGCGTTCGTGGAGGTTCATTTGTCGAAAGATCACCGCAAGCAGTTCCCATGCACGTGAGCGCCGACAGCACAGAGCTCCATCAACCCGCCAGCGAGCAGCCGGCGCGGGGACGAGCAGACAAAAAGCTACTCCGATTGACACGCACTCTCTCGCTCTCCCTACCACGGGGATGGTTCGCCAAAGAAGCTGCTGGCTTCGCAGAAGACACATCAAGGCAGTTTCCATCAAGTGGCAAAGATTGAAATGATCCCCTCTGATCCCGACTCCCGGAGCAGCGGCCGCAGCTGCTACGTCTCTGTGAAGCAGGACCGATCTTCGTGCTTGCCAAAAAGGAAACAAACAATGGCCAACACCAGAGGGTGAAGTAGTGCACAACTTCGCTGCGGCTTCAGCTAGCCATCCTCACCAGCCGGCCGAATGTACAGCACCTTAAGACCGTTTCATAAAAACAAACCTGTTTCCGAAATTTTTTGTTGCTTTAAAACTCAATTCATCCACACAAGATTTCAACTCCAAGATGAGCGGTACATCGAGCGGTTTTGTCAATCCAAGGCGAGCAGAGGTGCTGCGCTTGTACAAGAAATTATTCCGAGTACAAACACAACGCTGCCAGTTGAATTTTAAATTTAAATGATTAAATTTGGCAATAATTGTATTAATTAATTTGACTTGCAGGCAGCAGAGAAGATGCCAACCACAAATCGAGTAACCTGGGTGAAGGCTAAGACACAGCATGACTTCCGTAAGCACAGAAGTCTCACGGATGAGAAGGAGATTGATCTTCACCTGATTGTGGGTGAGACTAACCTCGACTCAGTCGAGATTCAAGCTGCCCATCTCACCAAGGTGTTCAATACTGACTGGGATGCTGAGGTCAACCGAGCTTTCCAGCCACCACCTGGTACTGTCACCATCATCGCCATCAGAAGACTGATGACTGACGCTTGTTCATCGTCATCATGATGATCAGGGCACGATGAGCTTGAGCCAGAAGCCACGCCAGCACGACTGAGGAAAGCGAAGGACGACGAGGAACAGGCCAGGAAGGAGCAGGAGAACAGCTGAGTTCGAGAAGAAGCGTGTACAGGCCATGAAAGCAGGCATGTGGAAACGAAAAGCTGGGATGGTTTATTTTGGATGCATTATCAGATGTTGATGGTGATTCACTCAGTGAGAAGGGAGAGGTCCCACTCCAGATTCTTAACCAACTTCTTGGGCTCCTCCTTAGTGCCGCTCTCCTCTTCATCGTCGAGAAGTGGCAACCCAGCAGCCTGTCACACAGAGATGTAAGTACACCTACATAGATGCGTGATGAATGCAACAACTACTGTACCTTTCGGGCAGCACGAGCCTTACGTCTTTGCACGTAGAGACACTCTGAGTCATCTAGCATTTCGGTGCTTGAGTTGACAAGCTCCACGAATGCGGATATGGTGGCGTGAAGCTCGCGGGCCTCTTTCATATGACCGAAAAGCACTAACGTCTCCAAAAGTTCCTTCATGTCATCTGTGCAGTAGCGTCCTTAGTCGTTGCGTTCCAAAGCAGTGTGGATTGCCAAGAGGGATCCTAGCGTACTAAGAAGCTTATCAGACGGGATAAAGCCGCGCATTGTGGTGACGAGCCACTCCTCTTCGCGAGAGGAGCCCTCCTTGCCGCTAATCCTCTTCGACGTGGGCCGCCTCACCCGCCTACGTGTTCCGCCTTCGCTCACCACTGAATCGTAAGCGCTGCGTGATGATCCTGATTAAGGAGCACGCATTCCCTTAGTGTTTAGTAGCCATAAAGCATGAAACAACAGTGCCTACCCGTCGCTCCCGATAGATGAGAAGACACGCTACTCGAAATAGAGACATCCGATACCATGCTTGCCACCTCATCCGCTTCGTCTGGGCCTGAAGATATCTACGTGTGAGACGCGAATCTGTTGGTCAAGTGTAACTCATACATACCACCAAAGGTTTCGGCATCTTGCATCTTTGCGCGCATGATTCCGCGAGCAATTGGGAGACGTTCCTTATGTCGCAGGAATCGCTTATGCTTCTTTTCAATCTTGCGTTTCCACTTGTCACTCTGCTCTATAATGGCTGGCTGTAAATGGGTCTCAATGAGGTCCTTGCGTTTGTGGGCATAGCAGAGTCTGATGGTCCAGAGTGGATGGAATCGATTAAATTGTATGGCGCATGAGGAAGAATGTACGACGAAGCTGTGCACAGTACCGAAGGGCCTCAGTGTAACACCCGCCGTCTATAAGAGTGACAATAGCCGTCTCAGGATCGTGAACATACTGTTCGTAAATAATAGCCGCCTACTCCCACTAGGTTAATTGCAAACTCTAATTCACTCCAGCGAAAAAGCGATATACCTCACGATAGCGTGATAGATTGGCAAGCAAATCGGCGATCTCCTGAGCGGTAGTCTGGAGGAGATCATCCTCAGAGTAGTCGAGCTCTTGGCATGTAGCCAGCAGAAGCTGCCAGCTCACAGCGCTCTTAAAGGCCTCGACAGCGTTCTCAAGATCCCCGATTTGCTTGAAGACTGGTACCGCGAAAAGTCAGGCTCATGTTATTGAGCACAGCAGAGGAAGCACTACGACGTACTTAGGCCTGCTTCCTGGTGTCGCTCCTTGAAGACCAAATACTTGGCGTAGTGGTGAAGTACTTGCTTATACTTCTCTTTGTCGCTTTTGAATAGATCCATTGCTAGCCGATAAAGTGTATGCTTCTTCATGAGCCCAATGCACTCGTCGAAGTAGCTGTCGTCCGCTTGACTAAGAGCGCGATGACAAGGTCAGTGAAATCGTAACGCGAATCAGAAACAAAAGGTTTCTTACCTGAGGTTCTCGAGGGCTTTTTCATACCGGCCCAGGTGCTCATCAATCGTGTACCTCTGCACGTATTTGGGCATTCCTTGCAACTGTTGAAGGAAGGGTAGGTATTCCTTGGGATCCTTCTGGGACTGCTGGGCCACCATCATGACCAAATCGAAGTCATACATCCCGAGCGCCACGTTGTACAAATCATTTACATCCACCAGGAATCTGTTTCATATTGAATCGATCATCAATGGCGCACATACATTTAGCAAATATTTTGACCTACGTACACAATGTACTTCATCGCTTCTTCAGCTGGATTCTTTTCCTTATGGCCCTTTTCATCCGCCTCAGCAAATGGATCAATAACTTCAGCAGGCTGTTGGTCTGTAGAAAAACATGAGTTCTGAATCACATTATCCTTACCAGGAAGTCAAACGTACTTCTAAGATCACGGATCATAAGGAGAGCATCCTCCAGCGCGGGAGGAACCTTCTTGACGTAGGAAGTGAGAATA
>CDEZ01018235.1:0-12463 GCA_000826365.1 Acanthamoeba royreba | reverse complement strand
CTCGGCTGCGGAGCAGGCGCTGCTGGAGAAATCGCGCAAGTGGCAGCAGCTCAATTCGAAGCGTTATGGAGAGAAGAGGAAATTCGGGCACGTAGAGCCTCAGAAGGAGGAGATGCCGCCCGAGCACATCCGTAAGATCATCAAGGACCATGGCGACATGTCGAGCAAGAAGTTCCGACATGACAAGCGAGTGTACCTGGGTGCCCTCAAGTACGTGCCGCATGCCATCCTCAAGCTACTCGAGAACATGCCCATGCCGTGGGAGCAGGTGCGCGAGGTGCCGGTCCTCTATCACATCACGGGCGCCATCACCTTCGTCAATGAGATCCCGCTCGTCATCGAGCCCGTCTACATTGCGCAGTGGGGTACCATGTGGATCGCCATGAGGCGCGAGAAGCGTGATCGTCGCCATTTCAAGCGCATGCGATTCCCTCCTTTCGATGACGAGGAGCCGCCGCTCGATTACGGCGACAACATCATGGAGGTGGAGCCGCTCGATCCGATCCAGCTGGAACTCGACGACGTAGAGGACGCCCCCGTGAAGGAGTGGCTCTACGACAACAAGCCGCTGGTCGACACCAAGTACGTCAATGGCCCCAGCTACAAGCGATGGAGGCTGCCGCTGCCCATCATGGCCAATCTGTACCGTCTGGCCGGGCAGCTGCTGAGCGATCTCACTGACAAGAACTACTTCTACCTCTTCGACACCAAATCCTTCTTCACGGCCAAGGCGCTCAACATGGCCATCCCGGGCGGACCCAAATTCGAGCCCATGTACCGCGACATCGATGAGGCAGACGAGGATTGGAACGAATTCAACGACATCAACAAGCTCATCATCCGGCACCAGCTGCGCACGGAATACAAGGTCGCGTTCCCGTACCTCTACAATAACCGCCCGCGCAGTGTGCACATTACGCCCTATCACCACCCGGCCTCGGTCTACATCAAGACCGACGATCCGGATCTGCCGGCCTTCTACTTCGATCCGCTCATCAACCCTATCTCCTCGTGGCGAGGCGAGAAGGGCCGCGCGCAGGAGGAGCTCGATGACGAGGAGCTCGAGTCCTTCGTGCTGCCGGAGGGTGTGGATCCCTTCCTCAAGGACACTGACCTCTTCACCGACAACACAGCTGGCGGCATCGCGCTCTACTGGGCCCCGCGACCGTTCAACCTCAGGTCGGGCCGCACGAGGCGTGCGCAGGATGTGCCGCTGGTGAAGTCCTGGTATCAGGAGCACTGCCCACAGACCCACCCGGTCAAGGTGCGGGTCAGCTATCAGAAGTTGCTCAAGTGCTACATCCTCAACCAGCTCAAGCACCGCCCGCCCAAGGCGCTTAACAAGCGCTACCTCTTCCGCTCGCTCGCTGCGACCAAGTTCTTCCAATCGACCGAACTCGACTGGGTGGAGGCCGGTCTGCAGGTGTGCCGACAGGGCTACAACATGCTCAACCTTCTCATCCACCGTAAGAACCTCAACTATCTCCATCTCGATTACAACTTCAACCTCAAGCCGGTGAAGACGCTCACTACCAAGGAGAGAAAGAAGTCGCGATTCGGTAACGCGTTCCATTTGTGCCGCGAGATCCTGCGGTTGACCAAGCTCCTCGTCGACGGCAATGTCCACTTCCGTCTCGGCCACGTCGATGCCTTCCAGCTTGCTGATGGGCTTCAGTACACCTTTGCTCATGTCGGTCAGCTCACCGGCATGTACCGATACAAGTACCGTCTCATGCGTCAGATCCGCATGTGCAAGGATCTCAAGCATTTGATCTACTACCGCTTCAACACCGGTCCTGTCGGCAAGGGTCCTGGAGTTGGATTCTGGGCGCCCGGCTGGCGTGTTTGGCTGTTCTTCCTCCGCGGCGTCGTCCCCTTGCTGGAGCGGTGGCTAGGTAACTTGCTCGCCAGGCAGTTCGAGGGTCGTCACTCCAAGGGTATTGCCAAGACAGTAACCAAGCAGCGCGTGGAGAGCCACTTCGATCTTGAGCTCAGGGCGGCCGTGATGCACGACATCCTCGATATGATGCCTGAGGGCATTCGAGCCAACAAGTCTCGAACCATCCTCCAGCACCTCAGCGAGGCCTGGCGCTGCTGGAAGGCGAACATTCCGTGGAAGGTACCGGGTCTTCCGGCACCGATCGAAAACATGATCCTTCGCTACGTCAAGTCGAAGGCCGACTGGTGGACCAATGTCGCGCACTACAATCGCGAGCGTATCCGTCGCGGTGCCACCGTCGATAAGACTGTGTGCAAGAAGAACCTCGGCCGTCTCACCCGTCTGTGGCTCAAGGCCGAGCAGGAGCGACAGCACAACTACCTCAAGGATGGTCCCTACATTACGGCTGAGGAGGCCGTCGCCATCTACACGACGACGGTGCACTGGCTCGAGAGCCGCAAGTTCTCGCCCATCCCGTTCCCTCCTCTCAACTACAAGCACGACACCAAGCTGCTCATTCTCGCGCTTGAGCGCCTCAAGGAGGCCTACAGCGTTAAGAGTCGTCTCAACCAGTCGCAGAGAGAGGAGCTGGGCCTTGTTGAACAGGCCTACGATAACCCACACGAGGCTCTCAGCCGCATTAAGCGACACCTCCTCACTCAGAGGGCGTTCAAAGAGGTGGGCATCGAGTTTATGGATCTCTACACCTATCTCATTCCGGTCTATGACGTTGAGCCGCTCGAGAAGATCACCGACGCCTACCTTGACCAATACGTTTGGTATGAAGCTGACAAGCGTCACCTCTTCCCCAACTGGATCAAGCCGGCCGATACCGAGCCTCCTCCGCTCCTCACGTACAAGTGGTGCCAAGGCATCAACAATCTCACGAACGTGTGGGACACGGGTAATGGCGAATGCGTCGTTATGATGGAGACCAAGTTTGAGAAGGTCTACGAAAAGATCGATCTCACGCTTCTCAACCGATTGCTCCGACTCATCCTCGATCACAACATCGCCGATTACATGACCGCAAAGAACAACGTGGTCATCAACTATAAGGATATGAACCACACCAACTCGTACGGTCTCATCCGTGGTCTGCAGTTCGCGTCGTTCATCTTCCAGTACTACGGCCTTGTGCTCGATCTCCTCGTCCTCGGCCTCACTCGATCTTCGGAGATCGCTGGCCCCCCGCAGGTGCCAAACGACTTCCTCACGTTCAGGTCTGTCGACGAGGAGACCCGTCACCCTATCAGGCTCTACTCGCGTTACATCGACCGTCTGCACATGTGCTTCCGCTTCACGCATGAGGAAGCCAAGGAGCTCATCCAGCGCTACCTCACCGAGCATCCGGATCCCAACAACGAGAACATTGTGGGCTACAATAACAAGAAGTGCTGGCCGCGCGATGCACGCATGCGCCTGATGAAGCACGACGTCAACCTGGGCCGTGCCGTCTTCTGGGACATCAAGAACCGGCTGCCTCGGTCGCTTACGACGCTCGAATGGGAGAACAGCTTCGTTTCGGTCTACAGCAAGGATAACCCCAACCTGCTGTTCGCCATGTGCGGCTTCGAAGTGCGCATACTGCCCAAGTGCCGTACGCTCAATGAGGAGTTCACGCAGCAGGACGGCGTATGGAACCTTCAGAACGAGAACACCAAGGAGCGCACGGCCCAGGCGTTCCTCCGTGTCGACGAGGAGTCCATGAGCCGCTTCGAAAACCGTATTCGTATGGTGCTCATGGCGTCCGGTTCGACGACTTTCACCAAGATCGTCAACAAGTGGAATACCTCGCTCATCGGCCTCATGACCTACTACCGTGAGGCCACCGTCCACACGCAGGAGTTGCTCGACTTGCTCGTCAAGTGCGAGAACAAGATCCAGACACGTGTTAAGATCGGTCTCAACTCGAAGATGCCTTCGCGTTTCCCGCCTGTCGTCTTCTACACCCCGAAGGAACTTGGCGGTCTTGGCATGTTGTCGATGGGCCACGTCCTGATCCCGCAGTCGGACCTCCGGTACTCAAAGCAGACCAACGTCGGCACGACCCACTTCAGGAGCGGTATGTCGCACGAGGAGGACCAACTCATTCCCAACCTCTACCGCTACATTCAACCGTGGGAACAGGAGTTCATCGATTCTCAGCGCGTGTGGGCCGAGTACGCACTTAAGCGCCAGGAGGCCAATGCTCAGAACAAGCGCCTCACGCTTGAGGATCTCGAAGATTCTTGGGATCGCGGTATTCCCCGTATCAACACGCTCTTCCAGAAGGATCGACACACGCTTGCCTACGACAAGGGCTGGCGTATGCGTACGGACTGGAAGCAATACCAGGTCCTCAAGCAGAATCCTTTCTGGTGGACGCATCAGCGTCACGACGGTAAGCTGTGGAACCTCAACAACTACCGTACGGATATGATCCAGGCCCTGGGTGGTGTCGAAGGCATTCTCGAGCATACTCTCTTCAAGGGCACTTACTTCCCGACATGGGAAGGTCTCTTCTGGGAAAAGGCTTCCGGTTTCGAAGAGTCCATGAAGTACAAGAAGCTGACCAACGCCCAGCGCTCCGGTCTTAATCAGATTCCCAATCGTCGATTCACCCTCTGGTGGTCACCGACCATCAATCGCGCCAATGTCTACGTCGGTTTCCAGGTCCAGCTCGATCTAACGGGCATCTTCATGCACGGCAAGATTCCTACGCTCAAGATCTCGCTCATCCAGATTTTCCGAGCGCACTTGTGGCAGAAGATCCACGAGAGCGTCGTGATGGACTTGTGCCAGGTGTTTGACCAGGAGCTCGATGCACTCGAGATCGAAACCGTGCAGAAGGAGACCATCCATCCGCGCAAGTCGTACAAGATGAACTCATCGTGCGCTGACGTTCTGCTCTTCGCCGCCTACAAGTGGCCCGTATCGAAGCCGTCTCTCCTTACCGACTCGAATGACGTCTTTGATTCGCACACCACTAAGTACTGGATCGACGTGCAGCTCCGCTGGGGTGATTACGATTCGCACGACATCGAGCGATACGCCCGCGCCAAGTTCCTCGACTACACGACTGACAACATGAGCATCTATCCCTCACCCACGGGTGTGCTCATTGCTCTCGATCTCGCCTACAACCTCTACAGCGCCTTCGGAAACTGGTTTACGGGTGTCAAGCCGCTTCTCGGTCAGGCCATGGCTAAGATCATGAAGTCGAACCCTGCCCTCTACGTGCTTCGTGAGCGCATCCGCAAGGGTCTTCAGCTCTACTCTTCGGAGCCGACTGAGCCTTATCTGTCGTCGCAGAACTACGGTGAGCTGTTCAGCAACCAGATTATCTGGTTCGTCGACGATACCAACGTGTATCGCGTCACCATCCACAAGACTTTCGAGGGTAACTTGACGACGAAGCCCATCAACGGTGGTATCTTCATCTTCAATCCTCGTACTGGCCAGCTCTTCCTCAAGATCATCCACACGTCGGTCTGGGCCGGTCAGAAGCGTCTCGGTCAGTTGGCCAAGTGGAAGACAGCTGAGGAAGTGGCAGCGCTTATTCGTTCGCTGCCCGTAGAAGAGCAGCCCAAGCAGATCATTGTCACCCGTAAGGGTATGCTTGATCCGCTTGAGGTCCATCTTCTTGACTTCCCCAACATCGTCATCAAGGGCTCCGAGCTGCAGCTGCCCTTCCAGGCTTGCCTCAAGATCGAGAAGTTCGGCGATCTCATCCTCAAGGCCACTGAACCGCAGATGGTGCTCTTCAACATCTACGACGATTGGCTCAAGACGATTTCGTCGTACACAGCCTTCTCGCGTCTCGTTCTTATCCTTCGTGCGCTTCACGTCAATCACGAGAAGACGCGAGTAATTCTCAAGCCGGACAAGACTGTGATCACCCAACCACACCACATTTGGCCCTCGCTCAACGACGAACAGTGGATCAAGGTTGAAGTCTCGCTCAAGGACCTCATTCTGGCGGACTACGGCAAGAAGAACAATGTCAATGTGGCTTCTCTTACTCAGTCGGAAATCCGCGACATCATCCTTGGTATGGAGATCTCTCCGCCCTCCGAGCAGCGACAGCAGATCGCCGAGATCGAGAAGCAGACGAAGGAGGCCAGCCAGCTTACGGCAGTGACCACCAAGACAACCAACGTACACGGCGATGAGATCACTGTGACGACGACCTCGCCCTACGGCCAAAAGATGTTCACCTCCAAGACGGACTGGCGTGTGCGTGCCATTTCGGCTACCAACCTTCACCTTCGTACGAACCACATCTACGTGTCGTCAGATGACGTCAAGGAGACGGGCTTCACCTACGTGCTACCCAAGAACGTCCTCAAGAAGTTCATCACCATCTCGGACCTCCGCACGCAGGTGGCTGGCTTCATGTACGGCATCAGCCCGCCGGACAACCCCATGGTTAAGGAAATCCGCTGCATCGTCATGCCGCCGCAGTGGGGTACCCACCAGGAGGTTCACTTGCCGCATCAGCTGCCTGAGCACGAGTACCTCGCCGATATGGAGCCGCTCGGCTGGATCCACACTCAACCCAACGAGCTTCCTCAGCTGCCACCCAGCGACGTGATCACACACGCGGGCATCCTGACCGATAACAAGTCGTGGGACATCGAGAAGGCCATCATTATCACGGTCTCCTTCACGCCCGGCTCGTGCTCGCTGACGGCCTACAAGCTGTCGCCCTCGGGTCTGACATGGGGTCAGCAGAACCGTGATAACCACACTCACAACTTCTCTGGTTACTCGCCGCTCTTCTACGAGAAGGTGCCTATGCTCCTCTCCGACCGCTTCCTCGGCTTCTACATGGTGCCGGAGCACGGCTTGTGGAACTACAACTTCTCCGGTGTCAAACACAACCCCAACATGAGGTACAGCCTCACCCTGGCCAACCCTCGCGAGTTCTACCACGAGAGCTTCCGTCCGACCCACTTCCTCTCGTGGGTCTCCTCCGAGGACACGGCCGAGGCTGACGAGGGACTCGACGCCGATCGCGAGAATCTCTTCGACTAAGACAACACAAGCTTTCCCTTCTTCTACGCTCCTTCCTCTCTCATGTGAATTTATTGATTCCTCTGCACCTCATAAACACATGTCCCCCGCAGGGCTAATAAATCGTCTGTGTACCGTACCTCTTCCTCTTCCTCTTCATGAAGCATCAAGGGTGGTAGAAGAAGGAGCAGCGAGGTGCCGTGTTGGGCACCAGCGTAAGGGGTCCAATGTCGCCTTCGTTCGTACAGGTCTGTCTGCGCATGGTGGCGGAGGTGCTCGGGGTGTTATCGACGAAATCCATGAACATGGGGCAGGCCGACAAGGAGAAGGGCCGCTGCCCGACGAAGTTGCCTGGACGGAAGTGTCATGAGCACCATCCTGCAGGGGCCCACATCGTCTTCACGTGAAGGCGATGGGAGGGGGAAAGACGTACCGGGAGGGCTGTAGTCGCACACAACGAAGGTCCAGTTGACGATGGCGTTCCCGAAGGGACTGTTGCTGGTGCAGAAGGCAATGCCACAGCCTACTTCTTTGGTCGTGTTCCACACAATCTGTTCCCCCAAACATGAAGCGCCGATGAAGGAAGGACATGATGTCACATTGCAGTACTGACCTGAGTGTAGTGTCCACAGTCGACTGTGCCCTCGCACTGGTTCGTAGAGCAGTTGTAGGAGGTTGCTTCATTTCCCCACAGCTGAACAGCTCCTACCACGTCCAACGACTCTGTGGTATATCTCGTTACCTTCATTGATTCTCATCATGCCGGTGTGCTTGCACTTCATCGTACGATCAGACCCAGCTGCAATGTTCTCACCAAACAAGCCTCTGTTGGGGTTATGGACGTAAGTGCACTGGTTTGCGTAGCCCTGTATGAAGAGGAGGTGATGATCGTCATCAGTCATCAAGACGCCACACCATATCACGCAAGCAAGCAAGAAAGTCACCTGGGCGAGCTGTGCGGCCTCTGTGCTCCAGGTGAGGTTACTCAAGTTGAGTGCTCTGGAAAAGTCACTGGTGAGTGTGTTCCTCCACGCAGACGAAATGAAGGGGAAAAGGAACTGGCGATAGAAGTTGTGCGCAGCGAGCACAGCTGTGATGTTGACGTCCTGTCCAGCGGCATGACCACCTGTGGAAGGGTATCGTGCAGTTAGTGTTACTCAATTCCTGAGGCCGAGACGTGGAATAGGAGTTAGTTACAGCAGGTGAGTAAGACGCCCAAGAGAAGAAGATATAGGCCTGAACTCATCGCGAATAGAAGCCAGTAGAAGAGCTCTACTACGGCTGATATCAGGGTACTTATTTCAAGGGTAGATAGGGAGCAACTTAGTCCTTTGGTTGAGGTGAAGGGAGTACACCTGTCTCTCTCGTCAGCTCATGTCATCGGTCGTCTGATCAGAAATCTCTTTGACTTCCAGCCGAGAAGACGGATGGTCACTGGTTCCTGCGGGTCTTCCAGAGAATCTATCTCCATTCTTGCGGCGATCAACATCTGTGCGGGGGCAAAGCTCTATTATCCCACTCGCGGCCGCTCAGCGCCTCACAAACAAGAGAGGAGATGTGGCAGCGGTTTAAAGCTTGGTCATGCTCTGCTTGCGTAGCTTGAGCTCGTGTATCTTTTCGGCGTACTTGGCTTTCGCGTCTGCCTTGCTCGTCCCTGTATGTGGTCCATGCATGCAACAAACGCGAACGATTGAGCATGTTACAGCAAGAAGAAGATGCCAACAGCTACTACCTTGAAGCGCAGCCCATGCCGTCCACTTAGCTTGATTCTTGAGATCGCCTGAATCAGGTTGCGCTGGTGCAGAAAGAGAGATCAGTACGAACAGGCGAACAAAGTCGCGGCGGGGAAGCGGCAAGAAGAGTACGTGAAGTGTTGTCACCAACGGATGCTTGTTTGTACAAAGCATAGATCTCCACCAGGTCACGCCCGTCAGCAACAGATAGCACACTTGATGTCTCATCCACAGCTGTACGGAACCGCCTCTCCTCTTCCGAGGCTGTACGAAGTAACCCGTACGTACGTTAAGCCAAGTGTGCACGAGGCCTACAGCACACATGAGGTAAAATGTACCATCGCCCTGAGCTCTGTGCTTCTGTTGCTGAAGTTCAAGCCTGGCAATCGTCATGATATGCACCTGTAAGAAAGAGGTGAAGACATCAGTACAAAGGAACATGTAAAGGAAGAGAAGCGTGGAGCAAACCTCATCAGGCCCGTCAGCCAGACGGAGGGCACGCGCACCAGTGAAGGCCGCAGCCAAACCGAAATCCTCGCTCAGTCCCGCGGCACCAAAGGCCTGTATGGCTCTGTCGATCACCTTCTGCTCGTCGTTCTTATTCAGTGCGACAATCTCATCGGACACTCAAATGTTACTCTTACCAGCGCCATGTTCGGTGCCACAACCTTTATCATGGCTATTTCCTTCCTCGCGTGTCGATTCCCGACAGTGTCCATCATATGGGCAGCCTTGAGAGTAAGGAGGCGAGCCTGGAGACATGGAAACACTTTTGGTATTGGCGAACAGCAAAGGACGTCGATGGATGTAGCAAGCATGAGGCGTACCTGATCAATCTCGACACGGGACATGGCGATGGCCTGCTGAATGAGGCCGTGTTCGGCAAGCGGCTTGCCAAATGCGATACGTTCCTTCACACGCACTCGCATGGTGTGCAACACTCGCTCGGCCAGACCCACCATTCGCATGCAGTGGTGAATCCGGCCAGGGCCGAGCCGCGCTTGAGCTATCTCGAATCCTCGGCCTGAAACTCAAAGCATGAGCACACGCAGTCAGTTTCATTGTCAAGACGAGAGCATACCCTCTCCACCAAGGATATTGCTGGTCGGCACGCGAACGTTCTCGAAAAGCATCTCGCAGTGGCCCGATGGAGCGTCATCGTAGCCGAATGCCGTGAGCGGGCGAACGATGGTGATGCCCGGCGAGTTCATGGGTACGAGAACCATTGACTGTCGAGAAGAAGGGCGGGATCAGCGCGGCAAAGTTCCCCCATCTAAGAGCAGATCCATGTACCTGCTGGCGGTACTTATTGGGAGTGTCGGGATCCGTCTTGCCCATGACAATACACAACTGACCACAAAGGAGCGTGAGCGGCTGCATGAACAAACGAATGAGACCACAGTGGGGCAAAGTACTTTGCATCGTGGGTCGCCGGCACCAGTGATCCACCACTTCCGACCGTTTATCACATACGAGTCGCCATCCCTTCACGAACACTCATGAGCTATGTGTGTGTGGCATACACACGAAGTTGAGCTGTAAGCAAGCACCTGGTGATACGGCATTCAATGTTTGTAGCATCGGACGAAGCCACGTCTGGTTCAGTCATACCGAAGCAAGATCTGTGGAGGGACATCAGCACTGCGCGCGCGCTCTCTCTCTCTCTCTCGCTAGCGCAGCCTTGAAAGAACAATCGAACCTGATTTGCCCTTCGAGGAGCGGAATGAGCCACTGCTGCTTCTGCTGAGGAGAACCAAAGTGGGCGAGCAGCTCCATGTTGCCAGTGTCGGGAGCATTGCAGTTGAAGATCTCCGGGGCCAGGTGTGGGGAGTAGCCCATCAGCTCAGCCAGAGGCGCATACTCAAAGTTGCTGTGAATAATGGTGGATGAGAACGTGGGCTTCAGAGGCACGTCAGCAGCATGGTGATTCAAGAACAAACCTCAACCCGGCACCGCCGTGTTCCCGATCAGGAAGGAAAAGATTCCATAGGCCTTCACGCTTTGCCTTTGCCTTGAGCTCTTCAATGATGGGTGGAATCTGATCACACAACAGACACAGCAGACTGATCAGTCACAGACCCGGGCAAGGTGGCATTGCAGACGCGTACCTTCCATCTATTGCCAGGCTTGTTTACTTCGTGATGAATCTGACGCTCAATGGGGAAGATGTGTTTCACGAGGAACTGCCACAGCTGCTTCTGAAGTGCCAAACTGCGCTCCGACACGGGTTCCCACCTTGGTTCGGGCAATGAAGCCATTATCTCCTCCATTGACGATACTCTTGAATTCGAGCCCTGTTGGCGTGTGGCTGGCTGAGAGGCTGCTGGTATTGTTCGGGTCATGGAATATAAGTCCCTGCATGGCGGCAAGACAGAGAAGGAGGGATGTACCGGGTGGCGTTGGCTGCTGCTTGGCCTCGGCGGCTTCCACGAGACTCCAGGCAGAGGTTGCCAACAATTTAGTTACCTCTCCGTAGATTCCCGCAGTCGTGGAAGACGCATTGCCCTGGAGGAATCGCTTGTAGACTCCCTGCGCGATGCCAGCCAGACGGAACGCAGAGAATGCCACGTAGAAGTGCCATTTGGGAATGGGAAAGCTTCGTCGTACAATCTGGCAGTACTGCTGAACGTAGTCCTCTTGCGAAGGAATGCCTGGAGTGAACGACGATGATCAGATACAGCTGGCTGTGATCAGCTGGAATGAGATCCCTCACGGAGAACGCACCACTGACGTCCCTGTTGATGAGGGAGTTGCCTGGTAGGTCAACGTTGTAGGGAAGACAAGAGTACGCTACATCAGCCAGTGGGTGGCCCAATGTCGATAGCTCCCAGTCCAACACGGCAATGATGCGCGGCTCCGTTGGGTGAAAGATGACTGCGCAGAGGAAATCAAAGATTAGGGTCAGTGTGGATCACAGCCAGGAGTGAGGAGAAGCGTAGCAGCTCACCGTTATCGAACTTGACGTCTCCGTGCACAATGGTGCAATCGCCTGGCCTTTCCTCTGGTACATTCTCGGATAACCATTTGATCAAGTATTCCATCGCTGGCACTTCCTCCGTGGCCGATGCTCGATACTGGCGGGTCCAGGTTGCCACCTAAACCAAGCGTGTAAAGAATGTACGTGTTAGATACTGAGCGGCTGCATATGAATGGTGTGAGGTACCTGTCGAGAGTAGTACGATCCTTGCTTGCCGTAATCGCCCAGCCCTATCTTTTGGTAATCCACCGTGTGAAGAAAGGCCATCACCCTGATGAACTCCCTTAATTGTAGGCAGATGTTGTTCGTCAGCGATTCACTGTGATTCAGAACGTAAACACAAACATGAACATACTTGTAAAGCAGTTTGCGTTCCTCTGGTGGTACGTTTGGGAGTGAGGGGTCGGTGAAGATACGTCCTCTGCAAAATGGGGCCATGATGTCAATCATCAGCACAAGAGTCACGTTCAACATGTAAAGAAGAGACAGAGAGAGTCCTGATCCATACGTGACAAACTCCATGATGTAAAACGGAGTGCCGATGACATTGGGGTCCTCTGTGAATGCCAGGAGATCAGGGACCGGGAAGTTCACCTGATTCACCATCAAACACAACACGCATTCAAATGAGCAACAGCTGAGACCATCAGAAATGTCTCTCTGATCAGAGAGCGTGTGCACACACGAGTGTACCTGCTTCAGTGCCTTCATGACTCGGTACTCACGTTCCACCTGAAGAAGGAGCGAAGGTGAGTGCCACACTGCATTCAGATACCACTACATCACTACTTTCCCTTCAAACACACACACACACAC